>APFE031582409.1:159947-218588 GCA_000404065.3 Pinus taeda
TAAAGGTTGCCCCCCCCCCCCGTCTTCCTCAGCGGGCCTGCAATGGCAGGTTCCGCCTCCCCGCCTCTGGTCTTTGAGTCCCCTGAGGAAATCTTCGCCTCGCTCTTGACGGATCCTTCTGAAGCCAGACCCCGTCCCGCTCTTTCGAAGTTCATTAAAAAATTGGATGAGATCCCTGAGGTTATCCTTCCTCCTTCCCTTCCTCGGAAATCGACAATAGCTTTATTAGAAAGAGGACTTGTTGGACAGTTCACTGGTCTTTGGCCATCTCCTCGCACTGTTCAAAAATGGGTGGAGCGCAACTGGAGCTCAATGATCCAGGGAAAGATCGCAATCAGATTATGCGGGAGAGGATACTACACCTTCCTGTTCGAGTCGAAAGAAGACAAGAGCCTTATTTTCCGCAATGGCCCCTACTTCATGGACACAAGAGAGCTTTATTTGAACAGATGGACCCCGGATTTCGATCCGGAAATGGACATCCCAAGCGCCATTCACGTTTGGGTGCGCCTCCCCCATCTGCCCCTTCACTGCTGGGGGGATGAATCCGTCAAAGCAATCGGCAACGCGGTCGGAAAATACATAGACAGATCGGAACCAAGGGAGAACATGCATGCATGCGCAAGGATTTGTGTGGAAGTCGACCTGGGGAAAGGACTGCCAGAAGCAATCAAATAAAGGTGGATCAATGGATGCACATTCAGCAGCTGGATTACGAACAACTACCCTTTAAATGCAAGGTATGTCACGAGTACGGCCATTTTGCCAATAGATGTAGCAAGCTAAAAGTAAACGATGTAGAGCATAATGAGGAAAATGCAGGGGGTTCTTGGGAACAAGTTAAAAGGAAAAAGCATAATCCGGGCACTAGCACCACCGCACCTCTGGCTTCAAGCCTTCCTCCTCCTCCTCCTCCTCCTCCATCAGCCTTCCCCTCCTCTCCCAACCCCTTTGAATCTTTAACAGCAGAAGTTCCGTCTTCCCCTCCTCAATCCCCTCGCCCAGCTTCTCCTTGCTCCAATCCTCCCCCCTCTCCTACCCCCACCATCGAGCGAATCCTCACCAGAAACAAGGCAAAAGAAGTAAACCAGCCATCAGACCCTCCGAGAAAAGTTGGCAGGAAATCGAACAAAGAACTGAGAGATGAAACAACTGCTAAGGAAATGGCAACCGGCACTCAGCAACCCATGGACTCTTTTTTAGGCAAGTTAAAAGGGAATGGTGAAAGGGCCAAGGAGAAATCAGGACTCCACCCCACAACCGGTAAATAATGAATTTGGTCTCTTGGAATTGTAGGGGGATGGGCTCTTCCCTAAAGGTGAAAGCAATCAAGGATCTTCTGAACCAGGAACAACCAGACATTCTCCTAATCCAGGAGACCAAAACCACCGAGAAGGACTTCACTCTCCAAACACAAAGATTCAAAAACTACTCAGGCACATCAAAAGGTTCAGATGGGGCCTCAGGGGGAATAGGTACATTATGGAACAAAAATAAGTGGGAAATCAGCAACTCACAGCTATGCAACTGGTGGATCAAAACAGATTTAAAGAACAAGAGCACACAAGAGGTATATTTCATCTATAATATATATGCACCTAACCATTACAGAGATAAAATCAGCTGTTGGAACACTTTAGAAGCAGATCTCTCCTCCATTCAGAGCAGTCTGATAATCCTAGGGGGAGACATGAGCCTAATTAGGCAGGTGGAAGAAAAATTCGGTGGGAATTTCTACCCAGACCCATCGAGAGACAAGCTAGAAACAATCATCCAGCTCTTCAATCTGATCGACACCCCTTTGTCGAATGGTAAATACACTTGGACCAACAAGAGAGCAGGATCTCACAATATAAAAGAGAGGTTGGACAGGTTTCTCATTCAGGAAGGGATGGCCAGCAACTTTCAAGCAATTAGAAGTCACATAATCCACGGAACAGCATCGGACCATAAGGCGGTGGCCCTCTCTTTGGATAAAGGAACAAAGTTAGGCCCCCTTCCCTTCAAATACAATAAGTCTTGGGACAGCCATGAAGACTTTCGTTCTCTTGTGCAAAATTAGTGGGCAAAGGAAGTATCAGGCTCACCACACTTTGTATGGGAAACAAAGCTAAAACAATTGAGGATGGTTATAAAGCAGTGGGCGAGAGAGACGACAAGATCTGAAAGGAAAAAGAAAAACGACCTGCTGTTGGAAATGGAGAGATGGCATAAGGAAAAAGAACAAATTCAACACTCAGCAGAGGATCTAGAGAAGGAAAAAAACATGTTTAAGGAGCTATATAGGCAAAATCGTGTGGAGGAAGAGGAACAAAGAATGAAATCCCGCTGCCTATGGTTGAAAGCAGGGGACAAGAACACCTCTTTCTTCCACAACAAAGTCAAGACCAGAAGAGCCAGAAACCAAATTGACAAAATTGAAGTGGATGGGAGAGAATTGAAGGAGCAAGAAGAGATAAAAAACACAACATTTGATCACTTCAAGGCTCTCCTCACGGCAGACCCCCAACAAAACGACAGTGGAGCATTTCTCAGTGCTTTAGAGAGAAAAATAAAGGAGGAACATAACAACAAGCTGGAGCAAGACCCCACAGAAGAAGAAATTAGAGAAGCTACCTTCAGCATGCAACAAGACAAGGCTCCGGGGCCGGATGGTTTTTCTGTTGCATTCTTCAGGCAGCATTGGGAAACTATAAGGAAGGACTTTGTGAGAATGGTGAAAAACGCCTTCAGAAAGCACAAGCTGGGGGACAACACAAAGTCCTCTTACATTGCCTTGATTCCCAAGGAAGCAAATCCCAAATCATTTGATAGATTCCGCCCCATATCACTTTGCAATGTCTCGTATAAGATCATAACAAAAATAATCGCCAACAGGCTCAAGAAACTCCTTCCTATTATAATCTCCGAGAACCAGGGTGGCTTTGTCCCAAAGCGGCAGATCATAGATAACGTTATTCTAATACAGGAAGCCATTCACAGCAGCCTCAACAAAGGAGAACGAGGAATGATCATTAAGCTGGACATGGCCAACGCCTTTGACAGAGTGGACCATTCCTTCTTAAGAGCAGTCCTAAAAAAATTCAGGTTCTCCTCCAATATTGTCAGCATCATAAGTGGGTGTATCTCCAACTCTTGGACCGCCCCGCTGATCAATGGACGTCCGAGCAACTTCTTCAGAAGTTCCAGGGGTCTAAGGCAAGGCTGCCCACTATCCCCTTTTCTTTACATTATCATGGTGGAAACTCTAAGTGTTCACCTAGAAAATCTTCGTCTCAATAGAGAGATAACGGGAATAAGCATTGAAAGAGGAATTAAGGAGATAAACCATTCGCTATTCGCGGATGATACTCTATTAATTGGGGGAGCTTCCAGTTTGATGGCGAGGAGGTTCAAAAGAGTTTTGGATGCTTTCCTTGAGGTATCCGGGGGCAAATTAAACAATAGGAAATGTAAAATCTACACCTGGAACGTACCATACCAGATTCAACAAAGCATATCCCAAATTCTAGACATCCCTCTTCAAAGAAACTGGAGTTCTTTCTCTTACTTGGGTTTACCCCTAGCAAAGGAGCACATTAAAGTAGAGGTCTGGACAAAACATATAGAGAAGATGAGAGGCCTCCTCTAGAGTTGGGGAGTCTCCTGGCTAAATCTAGCAGGCAGAACTATCCTCATAAAGGCTGTCCTTTCAGGTCTCCCAATCTATCAATACGCGGTAATTATGGCTCCCGCCAGCATCCACAAACATATGGAATTGATAATGAGAAGCTTCCTCTGGCAGGGAGGAAAGCAGGACACAAAGAAGTTCAGTCTAGTCAACTGGGGCCAAGTCACCCTTCCTCATGAAAAAGGAGGTCTTTCTATAAAAATTCCAAGTCTCTCTAATCAGGCTATGGGGCTCAAACTGATCTGGAAGATCATCTCAGGAAAGGGATCGTGGTGGGTGGAGACAATAAAAAGAAAATACCTCAGCGGCCCAAACTCCAACATCCTCAATGATCCAATAGCAGACAGACCCTGCACTCCGGTGTGGCGCTTAATTAAGAAATTCCTGCCCCATTTTAGAGAAAATGTCTCCAAACTCCCAGGCAACGAAAAGAACATTAAGATTTGGGCATATAGACTAATGAATTCCAACCCAAGGAACCTACTGCAAGAGCTCAGGCCTTTGCAGGATTGGATGGAAGATCGAAGGATTACCACTCTGTATGACATCTCCTCATGGAATCAAAACAGATGGATCGACTGGAAAGAACTGCATCTACCTCAGGATCTAAAAGATTTATGGATCAACCTGAAGTCTTCTCTCACTAGAATAACACCAATTAATAAAGAGAAAGAAGACAGATACATTTGGGATACTTGTGGAGGGCCCTTCTCAGTTAGAGAAGGGTATAAATCTCTCCAAAACATAAATCCTTTAGCTAATTGGAACCTCCACACAGCCACCTGGAAGTCAGAATGCATCCCTAAGGTAAAACACTTCAACTGGACCCTTTTAAAAGGGAAAATCCTTACAGCTGAGAACCTGAGAAAGAGAGGAATCCAAGGTCCCTCGATCTGCTGCTTCTGTAAAGCAGAGGAGGAGTCTATCCAACACTCTTTCCTTCTGTGCACTTTCGCTCAGAGCTGTTGGAATCAGCGTTCAAGCCCCTTGGAAGCCCGAGGAAATTATGATCAGGTTCACAACCTTCAAAAAAATTGGAAAAAAGACTTTCCTCACCCAAGAAAAGGCAAAAACAATCTAATATCCCTGAGATAGTTCTCATAAATGGGAGTCTCATAAATTCATCCTTTCACAGTTTCCAAGGCAATTAATGTTTCCTAATGCAAGTGGTCCCAAAAGTAAAAAAGTCAACTTGGTCTCAAATTGTTCAATTTTATGAGAGGATGACGCGCCACATTGAAATTTTCCAAATAGTGAAGGCATTGTTAAGTTATAGCTAGTCAAATTTGGTCAACATGTACTATATATTTATAGGTGGGAAAATAGGCACATCATTGTGTAGTTTTTGACATGCATCGCGTCAAAGTGGTCTACAAGAAGAAAGGAACAAAACACATGTCTCATTCTTCATACTTCTTGAGGCATTATAGATCTAGCATAGTGGCATGATGACATGACAGATGCAGTGATGTGGCAATCCAAGTCATGATATGAAAAACTAGAGCAAGACCCAAGTGAAATCAAGGCAGGGTACAAACCCAAGTAGAAAAATCATCAATTTCACCTAGGCATTGGAGATCAAGCAAAAAGGTGGTGAAATCAAGTTTGTGTTATTCATTGATAAAACTAAAAGTTGATAAGAAGTCAAGGAAAGGTAATTTTCAACCAAATTGAGCATTTAATCAAGCAAATCGAACTATAATCTATTTGCTGTGTAAACGTTGGACCTTTCAAGCTAGTCATTACAACTTTCTTGGACCAAACATCGACTTTCGAACCACAAAGGGGGTGTGAGATTCTAATGGAATCGTTGAGTCAATTCAACATCTCAGTGGGAAAATTCAAAAATGTAATGTAGAAATTAACCAAGTCTCTCATATGACGATGACTAGTAAATATTATTTTATAGACGAGGAGTCCAACCAGCCATTATCTAGCCATTGGCAAAAGATTATTAAGAAGTTTGCTTATCGTCTAGTAAAGTTTTTGTTTTATGAGATCAGTGCCATTAATTAAAGAACTCATTTTGCAAACCTATATATTTCTTTACATTGTGTGGGTTGGATTTTACTATCTTGTTTTGTATTCGCTGATTGTGGTAACCATGTAAATCTCAAATAACTTTCATGAAGGTAAGATTACACAACAATTGGAGGATCAATCCATTGAAGGGCTACATAGTCACGAGGATGACATAAACTAGGCCACTAGTTCACTTTATTTCTTTGCTGTATGTAGATCATTCGGATGAGGGTTGAACCATTTTAGTAGAGAGCTTCAACCAAGAGTCACGTTTGTATTTCACTGGACAATCAAATCAAAGATCAGAGAATTCCATGCTCAAGGCTACTCATAGTTAGGTCTTGTTACTTGCTAAGTTGTACCTAATAGGATATGAATACCCCATGGCCTATGTACAAGAAACCTATATTTTTTTCGAAGATCAGAAGTCCAACATGACATCTTGCCCCTTTTCTCTCTTTATCTTCTCTCAAATTTTGTACCCCTTTGGGAGAGTTGTAATGAATGATACTAACATGATGAACTTATGTAACATAATTAGACAAGTTGTGACCTGGTTACTAAGTTAGTTCACTTTATAGTGTTTTTTTCAATTGACTAATTATTTTCGCTTTTTAGCCATAAATAACTGGTCGAAATTTTTTTGCTCATATATTTCCAAAACTAGATTTTGACTTAATAGTTGGGTCTTGAGTATGTTCTAATGTCTAAGGTAAATGTATATTAGCATGCTAGGCATTTCTCACATTCTTATACAATTTGACTAGGTATTTCTAAATAATTAAAAATTCTTACATGACAAATATTTTAATTAATTTTCTATGTAATAATGTAAAAAGTGGTGTTAGGAAATGTAAGTGGGAGCACCAACATTATCCTAGTACTCATTTTGGAGTCCAAAAAATAAATATTTCCTCACCAAAATCCACTTTTATTCAAAAGTGAGGAAAATTGGAGAATAAATAAACTGGGACAAATTAAAAGCATGTCCCGGGTCAAATGAATGCACCAACATTTAAAATGGATGACTTGGCATTCAAATCCAAGTCTAATGGATGACATGGCTGCCACCTCAGAACCACGAATTGTTGGCCACAGAATAATTTCACTACCAATTTTGGGGGACGAGTTCCTCCTTATCTATAGAACGAGTTACCCACTTGGAAGGGCCAAGTTATTAATGGAAGTAAACCATGAGTTGGATAGAACACATGGCAGGGAACTCAGAGTTTGGAACAAGCCACATCCCATATGTGATACACACTTCTTCTTGGGAAAATACACAATAGATTTGGGAGATCACATGCAACTTGATTTGGGAAATGTGTTAACACATTTGGATGATGGTTGAAGTAACTTGGGACATCCACTAGTTTTATGGGGATTTGTCTTTCCTTGTTGCTCCTAATTGCACACTTGTATCAACACAAGTCCACTATAGGAAGTACACAACATCTCTTGAGATTCACGCAGCCACTTGATAGTCATACACATCTAGTATGTAGGCACTTGGGACAACTGTTAGGACACTTGGTACAATTCATTTGTGCTTTTGGATGGGCACCATGACACTTTTTACATCTCTTCTTATTTGGATTGTCTCCCATAATTCTATAAATTGTACTCCCATTTCTCATTATTGGCATGATCGAAGCTTTGAATCTTGGGGAACCTCTGCTAATTTGTATAATTGTTCTATCATTAATAAAAGAAGGATTTGGAGGCTCATGGTGCTTTGACTCTTGGGTGGTTGCTTGAGTCTTAACAAAGGTATAATTGTTTTAATTGGTTTTCTTTAGATTATTGTTGTAATATGCCTTTCAAGGGATGTTGTCACCAATTAGGAATAGACTTTCAAATTTGATTCTTTGCTACTCTATTTGCTTGCTTACACTTTGAGATTTTATATCATATGTTCATCTTGGTTGACTTGCATATCTTTTAGATCTCTTGTGTAGATAGACCTATCTACTAATAATTTGTTTTGGCAAAGATCTTAAGCTTACGAGTGCCTCAAAGTTTGAAGATTTAGAATCCTCCTTGATTAGAGTAGCCATCTTCAAGAATAAAATAAGTTTATTCCCACCTTGCATCAAGATCACCTCCAATCCTCGAAGATTTCTCCGAGTTTCTCTCCTTCGCCTCGCATGAAACTCTAAAGAAATCTCTCTCATTCTTGGTTCGATTTATGAGACATTATCGTTGAATCTAGCAAGTTTCAAGGCTCATATTTGATGTTGTCCTAACAACAACAAATCAGCCAAGAAAATCTCATTAAACTCGACCCTTCTTTGATGTTTTAGAGATGGGAATTTTCCCTTACTTATTTAGATTTTACTTAGAAATTTTTGGGTAGATTATGTACTAATATTGCGGGTGTTCCAAACTGATCTTGGGCATATTTCACTTTGCTTTGCTTGTTGTTTTTTTGCAGGTCCATGAAAGTACAAGGAAAAATGTTGGTTGATTGTGCCCATTTTTTAAGATTGGAGCACCCAAAAGCTACATTAAACCATTATTTGTAAACGAATCTGGAAATTTACCTATAATTATTTTTTCCTTGTGAGTATTGAAATATTTTACTAATTAGGTTAGAATGAATATGGATGAACTATCTAAGCAATAGAAAAATATTTATCGCAATTTTACAATCATAGTTTCAACCATACTAAACTTTGTAATTTATAAAAGTATCTTTGTATTTTTTTTTTTAAGTGTGTTATTTCCCTTGCAATTTAATATATAAAATTTTGATATAAGTTCACCAATACATATTCTATAATAAATATTATTTCATAAAAATAAACATCATGATGATAACCATCTAACAAACATAAACATCATCTAAGATACACATTATGTTGGAAATAATGTTAATACTGAGAGGGGGGAGGGGTGAATCAGTATTAAAGGCTAAGTTAAATTTTTATGCCAATTTATCTTTACTCATTCAAACTTGGCATTCACAATGAGAGCAATCATTAACAAATCATAACAGTAGTTATATGAATCAACATAAGCACATACACCATGAGCAACATACACATGAACACCAAGGTTTAACATGGAAACCCTTATGTGAGAAAAACCATCAAAGCTTGTTTGTTATTATGATGTAAATAAGACCACCTACTCTAGTACATCAAATTGTTTGTGAGTCACCACTCACAGGAAGCACTAACTGCTTTTGAATGTTTTCTAGCACCCACTAGTAGGAAGCACCAATTCCCTCCTTTTGTAGACACCTGATCAACTTACCAAAAGCACCATGTGAAGCACTAACTTCATGGATTTGTTGCAAGCACCAACTTGTAGGAGGAACCAACGCCCAAGCATTCCTCAGACACCCACTAAGATGGAAGCACCAAATTCCTGTATATGGGCTCCAACCCACACTCAATAATGAAACTAATGTTCACTGTACATGGAAGTCACTCTGCTTGATATCAGTTCTATGTTCTCCTCTGTCTTTGGCCCTCTATCTTGCTCTGTAAACTTCACTTGCACACAACCTACGCAACACTTTGTCAACTTTGCAGTAGCATACACTCTCACACTGATCTCTACATTCTCGATCTCTTTCTGCAACACATGCACACTTGGCATCTCCGTAGTAACACTCACACAAAGCTCTCCACCTCACACTCTCACAACAATGTTGCCTTCCCCAGTTGCTCCATTGGAATCCTTGGTTTTGTTCCATTGTTACACAGTGATTGATGTTGTCTCTGTAGTCAATCACACTCTATCTAAGAGCGTACTCATCATGGATCTCCATCATGTTGTTACATCAAATAGCTTGTCCATTGCAACTGCATTAAACATAAGAATGGGCACCTGTGTGTTTCTCCAATACTGAGAATTAACTCTCAGCCAGACTATGTACGGGTAACGTTATCTCTATGCTTTCTACTACTTCTTGGCCACTACAACTGAATTAAATATGAGAAAGGGCACCTGAGTATTTTTCACACTAAGAATTAAATTTTAGTCAACTTGTAGACTTAAGGATTTATTCCATTAGATTATGCTTACATACGTAACATGGCTCTACATTCCAATTATGATTCTCATTTAATTCTACCTTGCATGAGGGACACTCAGGTATGGCAAAATTTGCTTGGAACTAGGGCCATTAAGAAATGCTACTAATGGTGGTCCTTGCCGCCTTGAACTAGAGCTCTCGGCAATTGCATTGACTCCAATTCTCAACTCATGAATTTTGACCTGTTCAATGCCTGTTAACCATCCTATAGAGGTCCTCCTAACATGGCAACATGGCAGAAGTGCCAACCTTGGCCAAAGGTGCCAAAACACTGCCAAATATAACTTTGTGACCCTTGTTGATTATAGTCCTGTTGATGCCTCGAAAATCGCTGCAACAACATCAAGGAAAACCACCAGGTCCAGACCTTAATGCAGCTCCTTTTTCGTTTGGTGTGGTGACTCTGACAGGAAATAATGGGACCAGTTTCCCAATTATGAATAAAAAGGGGATGGATAAATGAGTGGTTTTCTAATAAAATGGTAATGGATGAATGATTTAATCTAAAAGTAAAAATATGAATAACTATCCTATCCCGGGAAATTTTTGTTTTTAGTGTAACATATGATAATCTTTATCTACAAACAAGCATATAGATGACTATATTTGGTAAACAAAGACATTCATTCATATAATAATTACTATGTTCAAATAGTTGAACAAAGTAATCAATAAAACATTATTACACTTATCCTTTATATATCACTGATACATATATGACTAAAAGAATAACATTCCTTAAAAATCCAATAGTGAAGAATATAAGGAGTGTTGTTGAAAACACATACATATATCCAATGATAGCAAGAGTAATCAAATGATGATTCACATAAAAGAATGAAACAAGATCATAGATAATAGTACCATATGTGTTGTAAATCATTCCCGACATTAATCACATTTGAATTCCTTTTTCCAACTTAGAGATACTTTCACATCAAAGCAATAGTGCACATCCCATAAAAGCTTTCTCGTTAGAATTTGGAATATTGGCCCAGTCTTTATAAAAAATATACTGGAAACACAATAGTGCAACTTCCAAGTTTGAGTCTTATACAAAAACTGAGGACCCTTTCTAAATGCATGAAAGGGTCTATAAATACTAATTAAACTAACTAACTACAAAAGTAAAATGCTATTTAATTGGTACAACTAAATCTTGAATATCTTCTCCACAGCAGGTTTGTTGGTAGTCGGCAGCATGATTCATCGTTTCGGTTGTTCTTGCTTTAATTTGAGTCGGCAAATTGCAAGCATCGATTCCAATTCTGGAGGGCGGCTGGGACGAGAATGGAGTTGAGCTGAGTATGTGGCATCATCTATTTCAGGAATGATACAACCGATCGCATCGGTTAAACACTTGAGGGTGGCCCTTTGACTGTATGGTTTTACTAAGCAAAACCAATAGGTATCCCAAGTTAAAATTTGGATGCCAACGATTAATCTTCCATTCTTCTGCAACTCTTGATTGCATGCTTGCTCCAATGTCTTAGCTGACAGCAATTTACCTGGGGTACATTGTGAAATCATGTTAGACAGATAAAGAGTGTTATTGATTAACTCAATTAAGTTACTTGTAAACAATCTACATCTGGAAACCTCTCTCTCTGCTTTCATCAGCTGTGACTGCCATTCTAAGAATAGGATCTCCTTGTGTGATTCTAAGATTTTGGGTAGACTTGTTGCCTGCCCCTCATTGGTGTCTTGCCAAGCAAGAAAATTTGTCAGAGTCTTGTCAGCCTGTTCCAAATCCTGCCTAGCAACAACTGATTTGTCAACTATTGATGTCGTTATATCACTGAGGGGCTCAACCAGAGAAATGTTATGACATAACAGTCTTAACTGTGTCACCAATGCCTTGTTAATTTGTAGCGCTTCAGATTTGAAATCGGAAGGTTGTGGAAGACTCTTGAACTTCTCTACTTGAAGTGACAGCTGAGCGATTTGCTCATCTTTCGTTTTCACCATTAGTTCATTCATCGTCTTTAACTTGGCCAATGCTTCTGATAATTATTTTCTACTTTTGTATTGCGCTTGAGTCTATTCTCTGTTTTTTTTTAAAATACGCATCAATCATTTTAAATACCCATCATATTGTTTATATGTCGAATGATTCTTTCAAGCGTGGCTTGAGTTTTTTTGGCGGATAATCACAAGTAAATCGCTATTAGGAACGGGAAGGCTTTTAATAATAATCTAAAATAATGCATGCAAGTCTTTTCAATCTATTTTGAAACTCGCGCCTTGCTTTATCGGATCGCAATCGGAGATGTGCTCGGGTTGTAATATTTGTGTTATTGCAGAATCGTCGATCCTTGATGGCGATACACCTTATCGCATCGGGAGATTTTAAAGGTGTCTTAACATGTGGTGCATTACATCCCCCAATTGCCGATAGCGATATCGCATCGGAGAACTAGTGGGAGGGCCTTTTGTTATATTTGTTTGCCTTTCCCGATAACCAATAGTTATTCACTTTTCGGATCGGGGTAAACCAATGGGTCTTTACATTATGTTTTCCTTGTTGTTGCGATATGCGATCTTGCGATCGCTTTATCGCAATAATAAAGAATTATATATTTATTTCATAAGACCGATTTCATATTTGTTCAAAAGGTTTATAATATATCGTTTCCTTTGGACCTTTTGATGAAGGATGAGTTGATACCAATTTTATTCACACATCTATGTTTAAAAGGGACCCATTTCATATTATAATTAAAAAGAAAAATTTTATGAAATGGGGGGTTGTTGTACAGCATAACAATTGGTGATTCACTGGGAGAAACAATTATCTCTAAAAAATGTTGAAATACTTAAACTTTCTTTATATAGAAATCTTATCTAAGAGGAGAATTCTAATATAACTAGGTATACATAAATTCTGAATCTAATAATAGCTATTTTTGCTATTTTATTCTCTTGTTAAAATGAAATACATTCTAAGTTTTAAACTAGCCTTAATTGGTTGATAATGATAAAACAAAGAACCTTTCCAACTTAGCTTTATAATGACTCCTTTGTCATAGATAGAGCCTTCGCTGCCAGTAAACGTTAATAGTCTTGACAGGGATACCTTTTAACCATTTAATCGTCCATCATCCCATCCATTTTAGAGTATAATTAAAAGAATGAATCCAAAAATATGCCTTCATATTTTATATCTCTTTTTCTTTTTCCTTATTTTGCAAGATAAAAAGCCATTGTCCTGGTTTGGTGCCCAACTATTTGACAATGCCATTCATTGGTTCTAATTTAACTGAACAAGCTGGCTCGTGATGAGACCCCTTGTCTTATAATTATAAGCCATTACCCTGTTTTGGTACGCAGTATTGGTAATGTCAGTTGAACTATTCCCCAATGATCATGGTAAGCAGGCTTGTAATAAGACCCCTTATCTTTTATATCAAATATATTTTAGAATTACGCTCTGAGTAATCATAAACTTTGATGAATGGGATGAACAATTTTCTCCTTAAGAGAGCATGGATGACAAGGTAAGAGTTGAAGATGCTAAGATTGAATCAATTTATGTTTTTATATTGATAACCGTTTTTTGGCCATTTGAAAACATTAAAATGATTTACAGTACTTCTAAATCTTGAGAAGATTTTACAAAAATAAAATGGGGTTTCAGAATACCTAATTTCCTAGACATTTTCTTTTTGTTTAAAGTTTCCATTTTAAACGTAAATATCAAAACTATTTCTTTTGAGCAACTTTTTCAATATAGCAAAGGCCAATGGAAGATATCTTACAACTTTATTTTCCAATAATCCTAAAAATTATGAACACAAATTTTGCTGAAAATTGAATATTTACAAAAGAAGGGGTTACCTCCTTAATTGAAGAATTTTTTCAAGATAAGGACATTAACAGGAAGAGAATCTCTCTTACCTGATAGATCTTGCAATATGAAAGTAGAATGGCCTATCTTCTCATTGATTTGAAATGGTTCGAGCCACATTTTCTGGAATTTAGTGTGTTTTCCTTTATCCTCATGGGCTTTGTCCCATTTCAGAACTAGATCACCAACTTGTAATTGTTTTGAACTGGATGAAGTTGAATCAATAGATGACTTGATAATTTGCTGATGTTTTGCATGTATTGTTCTAGCCTTTTCCCTTTCTTCTTCTTATTTTAAAATTTGATCATGTCTTAGTTGAATAGACGATGAGGGATTTTCTTCAATAAACTGCACTAAGGCTAGAGATGGGAGTGATAAATTGGATGATAGGACTGCTTCCTTTCCATATACAAGATTAAATGGAGAAGTACCTATGGAAGCTTTCTGTGTTATTCTGTCAGCCCATAGTGCAAATATCAAAGATTTATGCCAGTTTTTATGATTCTACTCAATAGTTCGCTTAATGATTTTGACGAGATTTTTATTGGTGGATTTTGCTAAACCATTACCTTGAGGATAGTAATTCGCAGAATATTTCAATTTAAACCCTCTTTTGATAGCAAACTCAAACATAGAATTTCCAGAGAAATAAGATGCATTATCGAAAACAAGAGCGTTTGGGACACCAAACCTGGTAATAATGAATTGATCTATAAAATCTATAATTACTTCAGAGTTTGTTGTCTTTAGAGGAATTGCTTCAACACACTTAGCAAAGTAATCAGTAGTAGTAAGGATATACTTATGTTGTTTGGATGACTGTGGAGTGATTTCCCCAATGATATCCAATCCCCATTGCTCAAAAGGTTGTTCAATGTTCACTGGTTGCAAAAGGAAAGCTGGTTTTCTTTGTCTTCCACTGGAGATTTGACAACTTCAACATTTCCTTACGTATTCGTGAGTATCTCTGAATAGGATGGGCCAATAATGTCCAGCATGAATGATTTTGTGAGCTGTTGTATCAACTCCAAAATGTCCTCCTACTAGTCTGTCATGTTGCTCCTGCAAAACTTGTTTGCGCTTTAGGTTTTTCTAGGCATCTTAATAAAATTGAATCATAATTCCGCCTAAAAAGTACATCATCTACAATTATGAAGTTTTTGCTTTTAATCTAATGGCACATTTGTTTTTATAGGAAAGATTAGAAGGTGCGTATCCATTTTTTAAATAGAAAATCAAATCTGCATATTGTGATTCAGGATATGTGATACTTATCTGATTGATTTCTTCAGTGTGTTTTGTACCTTCTGATTCTTGAATATTGGATGCTCCTGCTAATAACCTGCAAAAACTTTGGCCTCTGACAATTTTTGCTGGCTTGATTTCTAAGTTATATTCTTGTAATGATGTGACCCAATTTGCCCTTTTTTCTCCTAATTCCCTTTGAATTAGTAATTGTCTTACTGCTAAAAAATGAACTATAACTTTTGTGTGATATTTTAAAAGGAAGGGTCTGTAGTGTTTGATAGCTTTGTACACAGCAAAGGCTTGCTTTTCAACTTCTGAATAATTAAGTTCAGCACCTTGAAGATTTCAACTGTAAAATGAAATTGGTGCCTCCAAGTTTTGATCATTAATCTGAGTCAGTACTGTTGCATAAGATGAGGTGGATGCGAGAGTATATAGTATGAAATGATTTGAAAAATTGGGAATGCTTAAAGCAAGGGCATTAATTATTGATTGTTTGATAGAATCAAATGCCTCTTTTTTAGCAGATCCCCATCTAAACACCAAATTTTTCTTATTCATTGTTTGCAATGGTAAAATAATCTGGGAAAAATCTGGAACGAATCTTTTAACAAAGTTAATTTGACCCAAAAATGACAACATGGATTTTTTGTTATGAGGGAATGGAATATCGGAAATCTCTTTAATTCTATCTGGATCAATATAAATACCATCTTTGGAAACAATGAAGCCCAAGAGCTTTCCTTGATTAAGAGCAAAAACGGATTTTTTTGGATTGAGCGAGATAGCATACCTTCTGCAGCGTTCAAAGATTTGTTTTAAATCATGTAAATGATTAGACCTTTCTTGGAAAATACAGCAATATAATCTAGATAGACAACTATTGTTTTATTGATAAATCCTTTGAATGCTATATCCATTGCTCTTTGGAATGTAGCTCCTGCACTGATAAGTCCAAAAGGCATTTTTTGTTAAGCATAAGTTCCCCATTTAGTTCTGAAGGTAGTTTTAAGCCTGTCATCAGGATGGACCAAAATCTGGTTATACCCTGAAAAACCATCTAAAAAAGACATCAATTCAGAACCAGCTACTGAATGGAGTATCTGCTCCATGGTAGGCAAAGGGAAATTATCCTTTTGGCTTGCTTTATTAAGATTTTTGAAATCTATGCAAATCCCGATGTCGCCATTTTTCTTTCTAACAGGCACCATATTGGAGACCCAGTTTGAATGTCGGACAGGAAAAATGATCTTAGCCTTCAAGAGTTTATTTAGTTCGGTTTTTATTTGACTCTCTAGGTTAGGATGGATTTTCCTTAACTTCTGTTGGACTGGTTTTTGTTCAAAAAGCATTGGAATAGTATGTTGAATGATCGATGCATCGTATGTTTTTAAATCATCATATTTCCCAGCGAAGACATATTTATTTTTTCGTAATAACCTAATGAATGTTGTTCTTTCTTCCAAAGAAAGTCCTAATCCCAAATTGATGTTTTGAGGGTTTTCCTCAGTACCTAGGTTATCAATTCAAATCTTAAAGTGGAACTTTGGAGCTTTGAATTGGTCACCTGTTTAAACCTGTCTTTAATATCATAAAGATCTTCTAGCTTAACCACTGGTTTTGGTATTGAGTTTTCTTCCTGCTTTTCCTTCATTTGAAGGTCATGATCACTTTCATCAATGATTTGATCATTGTAGGACTTGTCAGAATTCAAGAAATTTAAAATGTCCTCGTCATGATTGAACACTCGCTAATTGGTGACATTGTCGGGAATTGATGGTCTAAAAATTAACTCTACTGAAAATATGTCTGGGCTGTAATCTTCGGAAGGTAGGAGTTTAGAAGCAACATTAGCTAGCAAGTTTGCTGCTGCATTCTGGGATCTAGGGATAGGAGAAATATTGAATGCTAAAAATTGAGATATGAGTTCCTGCACCAAAGACTAATAGTGTTTGAGATGACTAGAAAGACAGTGAATTGTATTTCTAACTTGTTTTATGACAGTTTTTGAATCACCAAACACTTTCAAATATTGAACTTTAAGACCAATAGCTTTATATAGTCCTTGAACTAAGGTCTCATATTCAGTTGTATTATTTGTGCATTCAGATTCCAATCTACATGATAACATAGTTTTTTCTCCCTCAGGGCTAACTAAAATGCACCCTGCTCCTGCACCTTCACTAGATTTAGACCCATCAAAGTATAGTGACCAAAATAAAGAATTATCAACAATTTTATTTACAGTTTTCTCAACATATTGACACATCTTGATCTATCGGTTTGTGAAAAATTTCCAATTTGGGATGTGAAATTATTTACTGAGAAAGGAGATGGTTGGGCAGTGAAATTGCCAAAGAATGATTCAGAAGAGTAATTCCCCAAAATATTGTTATTAAATGCTATTGGTTGATTCTCCTGTTCAAATTCAGTGACAGTATGGGTCATATGTTTCTCCTGATCGATTTTGATTTGATTTGGCTTTCCTTTATAGGGTAGCCACATATGGGACCAATCGGTAGAAATAAAACCGTGGAGTTTCTTAGACCAATCCCTACTCAAGATTAAACCATAAAATTCAGGTATATCGGCAATTAAAATATCAATTCTTTGAACCACTCGTGGATCAACTAATAACCTGATAGTTACAGAGTTGAGTTCCCCTAAAACCTGGACCTTGGTTCTATCCAACTGTACAATATGAATTGCATACTTTTGGGGTTCAATGTTCAGTTTGGAACAAACTGAAGCTGGCATTATGTTAGAGGATGCCCCTAAGTCAATCAAATAGTTGTGTAGATTTCGATTATAGATCTCATAGGTCAAGAGGAAAGGGGGACTATGGGAATTTGATCTGTCTCCGATTAAAATTGTATCAATAGCTTCAATTCTACCAGAAGGTGGTTGACCTGAATCATTTGCAGCTTTGGAGATCACAGCACTAGGAAGAGGTGAAGAAGGTACTGCATTTAGTTCCTTAAGAAGTAATTTCTGTTGATGTTTGAGTTTACTAAGTTCAAACATAGTAATGTTTGCCTTTGTCTTCTTCATATCATCAATAATATTGTAATCCATTGAATCCGATACTACCAACGTCTTAGATGTTGAAGGTATATTTGAGGATGATGGTTGATTTTGGGATGTTGACGCCGCGCAGATTTCTTTGTAGGAACCTTTTCTTTTGTAGTAGTGGTACCTGCACTCCTTTTATTTGAAATTGACTGAATGAGTTCAGGAGTACCTTTACTGCTGGTAGTACAGGGAAAGCTTCTTGTTCATTTTCTGTATCAGAGTTGGGTAAAATGAAGTCCAACATTCCATGGCATTCGACAACCTCCTCTTCTTTGGGTTCGTCGGATGGTAAGAGTGTTTCATCTTCTTCTTCCTCTTGAGGATCTGAGTCTGCATTAGATATAACATTTGGTGGTTTTGACTCAGGTTTCTTAAAATTTCTAAATGGCTTCTTTGTTGAAGTTTCTGCTACTTGTTTTTTGATTTCAACCATTTCATTTAACATTGTTTTGAGGACCTTTTGCAGACCCTCCATATCATATGGATCTTTAGGGGTTTTTTTTCTTTGAATCATCTTTAAAAGAAACTTTTTTGGATTTTCTATCTTCAAGAGCAGCTTTCTTTTCTAAAGCAATAATGTGTTTCTCTACAGCAAGCGCTTCTTTCATGTTTTCAGCTAAAGTTGGTTTTGCAGCTCTATCTACAAAAATGGCTATATTTGAAGGTAGGGCTGTTATATACCATTCGCTTCTGATTTGCTCACTTGGATTAGAGTCGGTTGGAATCTTATTCAAGAGTTTATTGAATCGGGAGTTGAATTCCTTGATAGGTTCTCTAGATTTTATCCTAAGATTCGAAAGATCATTGATTAATGTCGCTAAAGATCTATCATCGCCATACTTAGTGAGAAACTGTTCTTGAAAATGCTCCAGCTGGTAATGGATCTAGAGGGTAGGGAAAAATACCAAGACCCAGCTGATCCTTGTAAAGTATAAGGGAAAATCCTAATGACAACATCTTCCTCTGTTACTCCTTTTAGATTAACTGATAACATGAAATTATTAATATGTTCTTCGACTAATGTTCCAATATCTGGATTAAATTTCGGCAACCATTTCTCATGAAAATCTGGTAATGGATGTAATGGTGCAGGCATAGTGACTGCACCAGGACTATTCCATGGATTCTAAGCCATCGTAGAACTAATAACAATTGATATTGCCGATGAAATTCCAGGTGTTTGGGGAGGAGTTGGTATTGAAGATTGAATAGGTTGGGATGTTGAAGTTGGTGATCCCTGCTGAACAACAATGTATAATGGAGGAGTGGATGGTTGACTTCGCACTGGAGAAGATGAAATGGAGGATGATGAAGAAAAGGTCTCACTGTCAGATCCTTCAGTGTTCCTTTTAGCCTTTTTCCTTTTTGGTAAAGGCAACTCAGTAGGTTCAATACCAAGCTTTCCGCTTTGAAGTTTGGTGAGAGGGTGAGGTAGATTGAATTGCAAAGTCTCACTGCCTTGAGGTACTTCAGATTTCTGTGGTGATATCGAAAAGCCTTGAAGTTTCTGGATGAGAGACTGAACTTAAGGAGACTGAGGACTTAATCAATCTGGAGTATGATGGGATTGAGCAGTGGTAGTTGACTCCTCTTCTTCTCGTTTGAACACTGGTGTTCCAGAATGCAAACGAGAGGTCCGAGGTGAAGTGGAGGGAGATTTACTCTCAGAATGGTCTATAGGTTTTGATTTACTCGCCATTCATAGTTCAGGCCCTCCTTCTAGTGCCAAAAATATTGATGCCTCGAAAATCGCTGCAACAACATCGAGGAAAACCACCCGGTCCGGACCTTAATGCAACTCCTTTTCCGTTTGGTGTGGTGGCTCTGACTGGAAATAATGGGACCAGTTTCTCAATGATGAATAAAAAGGGGATGAATAAATGAGTGGTTTTCTAATAAAATGGTAATGGATGAATGATTTAATCTAAAAGTAAAAATATGCATAACTATCCTATCCCGGGAAATTTCTATTTTTAGTGTAACGTATGATAATCTTTATCTACAAACAAGCACATAGATGACTCTATTGGTAAACAAAGACATTCATTCATATAATAATTACTATGTTCAAATAGTTGAACAAAGTAATCAATAAAACATTATTACACTTATCCTTTATATACCATTGATACATATATGACTAAAAGAATAACATTCCTTAAACATCCAATAGTGAAAAATATAAGGAGTGCTGTTGAAAACACATACATATATCCAATGATAGCAAGAGTAATCAAATGACGATTCACATAAAAGAATGAAACAAAATCATAGATAATAGTACCATACGTGCTGTAAATAATTCCCGACATCAATCGCATTCGAATTCCTTTTTCCAACTTAGAGATACTTTCACATCAAAGCAATAGTGCACATCCCATAAAAGTTTTCTTCGTTAGAATTTGGAATACTGGCCCAGGCTTTATAAAAAATATACCGGAAGCATAATAGTGCAACTTCCAAGTTTGAGTCTTATACAAAAACTGAGGACCCTTTCTAAATGCATGAAAGGGTCTATAAATACTAATTAAACTAACTAACTACAAAAATAAAATGCTATTTTATTGGTACATTAAATCTTGAATATCTTCTCCGCAACAGGTTTGTTGGTAGTCGGCAGCATGATTCATCGTTTCGGTTGTTCTCCTTTTGATTTGAGTCGGCAGATTGCAAGCATCGGTCCCAATTCTGGAGGGCGGCTGAGACGAGAATGGAGTTGAGTTGAGTATGTGGCATCATGTATTTCGGGAATGATACAACCAATTGCATCGGTTAAACACTTGAGGGCGGCCCTTTGACTGTATGGTTTTACTAAGAAAAACCAATAGGTATCCCAAGTTAAACTTTGGATGCCAACGATTAATCTTCCATTCTTCTCCAACTCTTGATTGCATGCTTGCTCCAATGTCTTAGCTGACAGCAATTTACTTGGGGTACATTGTGAAATCATGTTAGACAGATAAAGAGTGTTATTGATTAACTCAATTAAGTTACTTGTAGATAATCGACATCTGGAAGCCTCTCTTTCTATTTTCATCAGCTGTGATTGCCATTCTAAGAATAAGATCTCCTTGTGTGATTCTAAGATTTTGGGTAGATTTGCTGCCTGCCCCTCATTGGTGTCTTGCCAAGCAAGAAAATTTGTCAGAGTCTCGTCGGCCTGTTCCAAATCCTGCCTAGCATCAACTGATTTGTTAACTATTGATGTCGTTATATCATAGAGGGGCTCAACCAGAGAAATGTTATGACATAACAATCTTAACTGTGTCAACAATGCCTTGTTAATTTGTAGCGCTACGGATCTGAAATCGGCAGGTTGTGGAAGACTCTTGAACTTCTCTACTTGAAGTGACAGTTGAGCAATTTTCTCATCTTCCGTTTTCACCATTAGTTCATTCATCGTCTTTAACCTGGCCAATGCTTCTGATAATTCTTTCTGCTTTTGTATTGCGCTTGAGTCTATTCTTTGTTTTTCTTCAAGCAATTGCTTATTCAATTGATTTTTTAATTGTTGTTCCAACTGTTCAATTTTCTGTTGTGCTTTAGACACCTATGTTTTCAACAAAACAATTGTTTGGTCCTTTTCTTTAAGTAGATTACTCACTTCCGATGCCTTGTCCATAGTGGCTGCCGAATAAGCTCCGGCATACTGAGAAAGCTTCATTAGGTCATCAGAAGGGTCAAACTCTTCTTTCCACACTACATTAGTTGTCTCTGTTTGCTCTGGAAACAAGGAAGGTTGATCAAGTCTTCTCCTTTTCCGCTGTCTTTTCACTACAACCCTGTGTTTTGGACTGTAAAAGACATCTAATGGAGGTATGTCCTCCACCTGCAAAATAATTTGATTAGAGGGATCTTTTGGAATTATTTCTAAATCCGTGCTAGGGGGTAGGCCGCTGGTTCCTTCATTCGAAACCTTTGTTGACACTGTATCTTGTCCATCTGTTACTTTGGGTGTATTGGCAACTTTTGGACCTTCTAGATTGCTTATAATGGAGTCAATTTGTTGCCATTCTTGGAGTAGTTTAGGATCAATCTGGGTATCCACATTGACATTTTTGCTACCCTTATCCTACTCCTTTTTCTGCTCTTCCTCTTGCCCTTTCTCCTGCTCTTTCTCCTACTCTTTCTCCTGTACTTTTTCTTGCTCTTTCTCCTGCTCTTTCTCGAGAATCTTTGATACAGCGGGAGGTTTGCCAATGAGTTGCTGTTCAAGCTCGCTTGATTGTGTTGTCGGGGCAGTAACTAATAAGTCTAGAGGTAGAGTTTGCAACCTCTGTCAAAGGAAAAGTAGGCCAAGTAGGCCAAGCCTGCTTTTTTGAAATCCTAAGAGTCTTGGATGTTCCTGCCGTCGTAATTTGATAGGCTAATTCTCGGGCTAACAGTTTGTCAGGTATGTACAGAGGAAGGACATGAGGTCTTGCAAGGTTACCAAAAACCCTTATGTATGTGAACTTATCCTCCCCAAACCAGTTTCCTAGAGTGGTTAGGTCAATCTCTGCTTGTGAAGAAATCTTTGGGGCAGGCTTATCAAAAATGGCACGATAAATAGGCAACACAAAACCATTGCAGATTTGGTACAGCTGGTCCTTATAATGCACTTTCCACATATTTTGGTGATAAATGTGAATTGGCATGGGGTCTTATGGAGTCCATCTCCATCCTAGTACAGGAAATTAAGAGTTGAAACAAAAAGTATCTAAAATATAAGCACTAAAATAAAACAGAGGGATAGACCTATCGGTCACGTGAGTTTTATTTATAAACTCAATAATTGCAGTGG
Source organism: Pinus taeda (assembly GCA_000404065.3). Taxonomy (NCBI): domain Eukaryota; kingdom Viridiplantae; phylum Streptophyta; class Pinopsida; order Pinales; family Pinaceae; genus Pinus; species Pinus taeda. Next base: position 182,635 of record APFE031582409.1, read on the forward strand.
CTAATTTATCTGACCATATATTTCCCCAATCCATTATCTCACTGTTAATTGCCGCTTCCATTAAAGGAACCATTTCAATAGTGAATTTTGTAGAATCATGTAATCCCCAAATTCTGCACATCATTGCCCTGGCGTAACAGTAAGGAGAACATAATGAATCTACAGAGTACTTACCTAAAGATTCATGTTTGTGCCTTGCGGGGTTCTGTCTCCATTCCTGAATTGGGGCCGATTCAGTTTCATTCTCACTTGTGAACTTCTCAAGAATTGCTTTATTGTATTTCTTTTGCGGTTCAGGCAAGTGATACATTTTCCTTAAATCATCAGGTTGGAATGAGCCGAAGACTCTTCCGTCGACTGTGCAAAATGTTCTGTTTAAAATAGGGATTTCCTCTACTGCCCATCACAATACATCTGTATATGGAAGAATTTTTTCATGAGCTGCTATTCGGTGTAGATATGAGTCAGCTAAATCCTTCAGGGAAGCCTCTGATTTTCTAGTTGAATCTGCGGTAGCTTTCACTGGTACTGTTTCAGGCTCTTTTGCTCCAATTAGATTATATATGCTTTGCTAGCTTGTGTTTCCAAGGCCAAGACACATAGTGTCTGAAATCAATCCCTTCTTGCTTGGTCCTGGATCAGTGATAGATTGCCCTGTTACTGCAGGAGTCGATGCTTCCGCAAATCTCTTGGATTTCTTTCCCATTTGGCTTGAACTTGTTGTTTCGGCAGAGCTCTGCGCAAGGAATAAAATAAACGTAATACAAAGAATAGGTGGTGTGAGCCAATATGAAAGAGTTATATCAATTAACAAGTAATGAAAGATTAAAATAATATTGCCACATATACAATGTCAGGGGAGATCTCGGCATAACTGCTTCATTAATTGGCCGCTTAACCTGTCAATAATTTTAAATACCCATTATATCGTTTATAAGCCGAATGATTCATTCAAGCGTGGCTTGAGTTTTTTTGGCGGATTATCACAAGTAAATTGCTATCGGGAACGGGAAGGATTTTAATAATAATCTAAAATAATGCATGCAAGTCTTTTCAATCTATTTTGAAACTCGCGCCTTGCTTTATCGGATCGCAATTGGAGATGTGCTCGGGTTGTAATATTTGTGTTATTGCAGAATCGCCGATCCTCGATGGCGATACACCTTATCGCATCAGGAGATTTTAAAGGTGTCTTAACATGTGGTGCATTACATCCCCCGATTGCCGATAGTGATATCGCATCGGAGAACTAGTGGGAGGGCCTTTTGTTATATTTGTTTGCCTTTCCTGATAACCGATAGTTATTCATTTTTTGTATCGGGGTAAACCAATGGGTCTTTGCATTATGTTTTCCTTGTTGTTGCGATATGCGATCTTGCGATCGCTTTATCGCAATAATAAATAATTATATATTTATTTCCTAAGACCGATTTCATATTTGTTCAAAAGGTTTATAATATATCATTTCTTTTCGACCTTTTGATGAAGGATGAGTTGATACCAATTTTATTCACACATCTATGTTTAAAAGGGACCCATTTCATATTATAATTAAAAAGAAATTTTTTATGAAATGGGGGGTTGTTGTACAGCACAACAAGTCCCTCTCATGATGGCACTTAGCCTCTTGCCTACTCCTCTTGGCGCCCCTCTTTTGTATTTGGCATGAAGGCTCATGGTCGCAATAACTCTGGCCACTGCCAAACTTGGTCACCACTTTGACCCAAGGCCACATTTAACTCTGCCATCTTATTTTGGGGCACCTTAACTTTGACTGGAAATATGTTGACATCCATGACGCCATTTTCAAACTTCCACATACCGTTATAAAGCTATTTTAGAGAACTATCCAATTACACCACTTCCAGGAGCATCTAAGTTCAAGTTTAGAGGCAAAATTTACTTCAAATCCTTGGGCTCCCAACCATAGTTATCATATTATGGCTTCTCCAACAAGCCTACTACTACGATGATTCTCTACAGAATACTGCAACAACAATGGGATTCCACGTGACCTTATGCCAACATCTGCTACCACTAACCTTACTACTAATCTGGTTGACACCAATGCCAACACACTTTCCAACCATCAGACAATGGCAGTTGTCCAACATATCTCTCCCATGGATGTTAACATTAATGCAAACACACTCACTGACACTAACCATCCAAGTAGCTCCAACTATCCAACAATCTCCCCCTTTGGCATTGATGGCAACACCTCATCACATCTCCACTTTGAAGGCCAATCCTTATGTTGCTTCCACACTTCTCTTAGCATGAGGCACCAATGGCTTTCTCTCCTCTGCATGGGCCATCACAACTTCTCCAATAAGCATATCTCCCCCTTTGACATCAACGACAAAGGGCTACACGCTACTGTTTCTCCCCCATGCAATCACTGACTGTCAATGACAGAGGGTCTCACTGCTGATGTGCATTCTCCTCTGTAGACTTCTCTTCAAGGGCTGATAGTTGTTGCTTCTCTATAAATTAGACATATGTGATATGCTCCCCCTAAACGTATTCTTCCTCCTCCTTCATAATCCTCTAGTTTTGGACACATTATGGTCGTTGGCCAAGTAATTTCTTTGCCAATGCATCTTTTGTACTAGTTACAAAAAAGGAAACTGATACTAATTAACGTTGCTCATGGTATTGATGCTGCATGCAAATATCAACCATTAGTGATGCATTGAGCTCACTTTTCACTGTTGTTGTTTCTGTTGAGACTGTGATCAGTTCACTTGAGCATCTCCATTAACCAAATCTGCTCCCCATAAGATCATGCTACTTCAAATATGAACTTCTACTTAGATGATACCAATTGCACTAAAACGTTGATACAAATTGGACAATGTCACGTGAAAACTCTAACAACTCCTCTTTTAGAAAGAAATGCCAACTTGCACGAAAGGTAAATCCATATGAACCTAAAATATCAACTAACATAGCGATACCAATTGAAAACTAAGGGACATTCAAATCTTGTACCCATTGTGTTTATGAACACAAGATTGATAGGCATAATCAAATTCACAACTTAAATGAAATAAGGGTATTTCACCCAAGATGCAAAGCTTTCATTTGTTCAACGATCTTTCTTCCCGAGGTTGAAAATTATCATTGTTTGCTACTACAAATAGAACAACTCACCCTAAGACAATGCTCTCTCCTTTTTCTTATCTCTTCGCATCTTCATGGACCCTAATCATATGGACCTGACTTAACTGTAGGCTGGCCTTTTGTCGTTCAATATTTGTGTTGCAAATCATCCTTTTTCTTGTAATGCTAATACATAAGATAAACAAATTCATTATTGTAATGAGAAAGAGGGACTCAACCATACCTCCAACAATTAGATGCATTTCTCTTTCTATTCCTTCTAGCTTCCTGCATCTTATTTATTCGGCCTCCCTTGAGGCCATTCTCTTCCTTCACTAAAGAGAAATAGAGGTTTTCTCCCATTGAGCATATTGTACTCTTTCTTCTTCCAACCCTTCTTTGGTCGAGTCCCCTTATTTACCTGAAGCTTGCACTCATTGTCCCCTTCTTTACCTGAGGCTTGCACTCATTGTCCCCTTCTTTCCCTGAAGCTTGCACTTATTATAGTTGACACTTAGAGAGGATTTTACCACAAAACATTGAGAATCATCCTTCTTAATTTCTCTCAGCTTTTTCTTCAAAGAGGATTGAAATCTTTGATAAATTCTCCTTCCATTGTTCAACATGCCCTCTTTACATAGAGCCCTGAAGACAAGCTTGAATTCCTTTGCTTTTCTATTTCTTCTCATCCTCAATGGGTGACTTGATTCATTTTGCCGCATCATATGGGATGCATGCATAGGCTTCTTGTGTCTGCAACCCGCTCTTTTGTATCCAAACTTACCAGAATTGTAGCATTCAACTTTATTTAAGAATAGGGCAAAGAGATTTCCATCACCGACAACATTCTTATTAAAGCCACTACTACCACCAACATGCTTTCTCCTAGCCACTTTGCGCATTGAAGGCTTTGTCCTTAAAAGGGAAAGGACTTTTGCTGGTTCCTTATGTACCTTCCATGTTTGTTTGAGTTGCTACCCTGAGCAATTCTATGTTGTTGCTTCTTCCTTTGTTTCTGTTGTTGTCCAACAATTTCTTTTCCTTTGTTCCTGTTGAAACTTTCAACTGTCCTTACGTGGGTTGTTGATCTTTCATCCTTTTCCTTCTTGGAGCTTAGTTCTTCTTTGAAGCCCAAACCAACCCTGATGAGAGGCGATCTTTACTTAGTGAGCATCTCATCCAAAGGCCTTCCTTCTTTCCTCAAACTTTTGATATCGACACAACTCTTTATTTGACCTTTCTAAGTCCTATCTCATTGAGACTACTTGAGCTGCTCTTTCATTTAGCTAATTGTTCAACATTCCATTCAGCCTGTTATCCTCTTATTGCTGATCGTTAAGATTGAGTATTGTTTTGCTCAACCTATCATTATCAAGCTCATATTCCCGCAACTTCTCATTCTGCTTGAGATTACCCTGTGAAATATCCTTGACCTCATTTGGAGTAGAGATCAACTTATTTCTAAAGTAGATCCTTCCATCTATATTATTTTCTTCGGTCTCAGAGGTGTTAGCTAAACTACCACAAAGATCTAAATTATTTTATGTGTCCATGAAATCTTCCACAGGCTTGAGAAGTATCCCATCTTCATCACTACGAGGGATACTCCTATTCTCTTCAAGGGATATACTCTCTTCTTCTTATGAGGATCCCTTATTTGCTATTGCTACAAATGTAGGCCTATCTTCATTACTACTACTAGATTCATGGCTATCTTTATCTTCAAGTGGTTCACATGAACATCTAGATAATGATTGTCCTATTTCTTTACATTTATTAGAGAGCAATAGCATACCTCCTAAGCATCACAACTTGTCTTATGTGTCTCCACCGTCCTCTTGAAAGTGATGAGCAACAACTTGATCACTGGAATAAAGATCTTCAATCCTTTGAGAATATTTACTTTGGGATGCCTTATTCTTATTTTCATTATCAGGAGCTTGCACAGATTAAGGTTCATTGCTTAAGCAACAAGGTTCTTCAACTTTTTTCTTGAGTTGGATATCTCTCTCCTTCATATACACTTTTCAATCTGTCCATCATTTCCTTTGTTGACTCGCAATGCCTCACTTTATCACCATTTGGATTAGACAACCCTTTCATGATGATTTCCTTAGCTTCTGTATTGAACTCATTCCCTCTCCATATATCACAGACAACCAAATGTCTTCACTGATTATCCTCAAATAGGCTTCCATTCTAATCTTCCAGAGCTCATAGTCTGATCCATTTAAAAATGGAACTCATTCTGTTGCTAGCTAAATTTTACTGGCCATTGTTTCTCTTTAATCTACCTTCGGGCATTCAAGTTGTTCCTAAATGAATCAGGCTTTGATACCATTTGTTGGAAACAATATTTATGCTGAGAGGGCAGGGGGGGTGTAAATCAATATTAAGGCTAACTTAAATTTTTATGCCAATTTATCTGTACTCATTCAAACTTGGAATTCATCGTAAGAACAACCATTAACAAAACACAACAATAATTATATGAATCAACACAAGCACACACACCATGAGAAACACACACATGAACTTTGAGGTTTAACATGGAAACCCTTCCTTAAGAAAAACCACCAAAGCTTTTTTGTTATTATGATGTAAATAAGAGCATTTACTCTATTACATGAAATTGTTTGTGAGCCACCACTCACAAGAATCACCAACTCCCTTTGATTGTTTACTAGAACCCACTAGGAGGAAGCACCAACTCCCTCCTTTTGTAGACACCTCATCAACTTACTAGAAGCACCATGTGAAGCACCAACTTAACAAATTTGTTTCAAGCACCAACTTGCAGCTCCTTGTATTTATGCAAGCACCAACTTGCAACTCCTTGGATTTATGTAAGCACCAACTTGCAGGAGGCACCAACCCCAATCCTTCCTCAAACACCCACTAATATATAAGCACCAGCTTCCTATATGTAAGCCCCAACCCACACTCAATAAGGAAACTAATGTTCATTGTACATGGCAGCCACTCTACCTGATATCAATTATTTGTTCTCCTCTACCTTTGGCCCACTATTTTGCTCAACAAACTTCACTTATACACAACCTACACAACACTTTGTCAACTCTGCAGCAACATACACTCTCACACTATGCTTTCCACTCTCAGCCTCTTTCTACAACACATGGACACTTGGCCTCTCTTCAGTAGCGCTCACACATAGCTCTCCACCTCACACTCTCATAACAATGATGCTTCCTCTAATTGCTCCATTTCAATCCATGGTTTTGTTCCATTGTTACACAATGATCAACGCTGTCTTTGTAGTCAATCACACTCTGTTTAAGAGTGTACTCATAATGGAACTCCATGTTTTTGTTACAGAAAATAGCATGGCCACTGCAACTACAATAAACATAAGAATAGGCACATGTGTGTTTCTCCCATACTGAGAATTAACTCTCAATCAGACTATGTATGGGCATGTTATCTCTCTACTTAGTACTACTTCTCAACCACTGCAACTGAATTAAATATGAGAATAGGGATTAGAGTGTTTTTCATACTAAGAATTAAATCTTAGTCAACCTGTAGACTCAAGGAGTTCTTCCATTAAAATTTGCCTGCGTATGCAACATGGCTTTACATTCCAATTTTGATTCTCATTTAATTCTTCATCCCATGAGGGACACTTAAGTATGGTGAATTTGTTTGGAACCATGGCCATTAAGTAATCCTGCTAATTATGGTCCTTGTTTCCTTGAACCAGAGCTCTCAGTAATTTCATTGACTCCAATTCTAAAGTCATAGTTGTCGACCCGTTCAATTCCCGTTAACCATCCTGTAGAGCTCCTTAAAATATGGTGCAAGTTCCAAGCTTGGCTCAAGGTGCCAAATCATTGTTGATTATAACTCTATGACCTTTATTGATTTAACCCTCTCATATTGGCACTTAGCCTCTTGCCTACTCCTCCTTACACATTTTTTTTAGCCCATGGTCACAATAACGTGCAAAACCATTGTAAAACCAAGACTTGGGCGCCTTTTTGAGATATAGCCCCGAGGGTTTATTTGCTTCGCTAACTTATTTGTGCCCTTAGTATGATTTTTTTCATGTAACCCGACGGTATTGTTCATGCCTCCTTTGTAAAATTTTGGGCTTCTCTTAGCAGGCTTAGCTGTCCCGTGGGTTCCGCCCTGTGTTTTCACTCACCAATCAAAGGCCCCACTGGGATGAGTTGTCTAACTAACATGTCCCGACACTTACTACCTGATGCATTCCCTTTGTACTTCCTTATTAAACTTCCTAGCTCCATACCTGAAGCTTGCACTCATTGTCCCCTTCTTTACATGAATCTTGCACTCATTATAGCTGACACTGAGAGAGGATTTTAAAAGAAAACACTAAGAATCATCCTTCTTAATTTTTCTTAGATTTTTCTTTAAAGAGGATTGAACTCTTTGGTGAATTATCCTTCCATTGTTCAACATGCCCTCTTTACACAGAGCAGTGAAGACAATCTTGAATTCCTCTGCTTTTCTATTTCATCTCATCCTCAATGGGTGACTTGCATCATTTCACCACATCATATGGGATGCATGCATAGGCTTCTTATGTTTGTAGCTTGATTTTTGTGTCAAAACTCACCACAATTTTAGCATTCAAATTTATTTAAGAATGGGGCAAAGAGATTTCCATAACCAACAAAATTATTATTAAAACCAATACTAACATCGACATGCTTTCTCCTAGCCACTTTGCGCATTTTTGGATTGCTTCTATTGAACACATCTCATTTTCTTGCATGCCATCTACAATATATGGATTTATGCCCATAATTGTTGCAAGAAAAATAACAACCATGAAAATGATTTTAATAATAGAAGATACATTTTCTTTGAAGGCTTTGTCCTTAAGAGGGAAAGGAATTTTTGATGAGGTGCTCAAAATTATGCTCAAAAATCAAAGTCTTTAGAATGGTGTGGATCCCGATTAACCGCGTAGTGCTTGTCATCTTGAATCCAGTACAAATCGTTTCGCACGAAACGAACACCGTATGCTCCCCAAAACGCATTTTGTTCATTTTGTCAAACATGCAAATTTTAAAAAAATGGACAATCGAGTCAGCAGTTTGTACTACTAACATGGCACCGATTGGGTAGGTTATGTGGTAATTGACTAGTCAATATTTTCTTAGTGAATCAAATCATGCCAAGTGGCACTTTGGTTTCAGTTGGAAATGGGGTGTTTTTATTGGTTGGTATAGTGGCCAGCCACGGGCTAACATGTGGCAGTTTGGGAGGCCACTAAAAGTTAGTTCAATGACTGAGTCGAAGGCCACAAGAATCGAAAACGACACCTCTCAACACACAGCGCAGAGCCTTACCGCTCCGCCTACCTGTTGGTTCTTAACCATAAGGGGAGGCACATCTATTTAAGTTTATATGGTTTCCCTTTGGGGAATGGGAACCATGTTTAACCCTTGACCTTGGTCCACTGACCATGGTTAGGGGCTAACCAAGGACCTAAACATTAATCGCTTCCGATAACATTAACTACCCATGTGAACCAGAATGTAGGAGGTGGAGTGGGGGGCTTGGCCGGCGGGGGCCGGCCGTTTGCCCCCCCAAGTGGCCTGAATTTTCAAAACTTAAGCATTAGAGGATGTTTTTAATGATCTGACATTTTCACCTGGTTTTTGGCAAAAATGTCTCTTTGTTAGAGCGCTTGGTGGTTGTAATTGTAGGATGATGCCAAATTTTGGGGAAAATGTAGAGCAAATAGTTGGAAAAGTAGGAGAGGTCACAACTTCTCCAGATTTCGACCAAATTGGGTGCAGAAAGAGGCTAGGTACCCATTTTTGGACATTTTGGACTCATTGGAGTAGGTTTCAGAATAATTTGAGCATTGTAAACAAATATTTTGACACATTTGAGCATAATAGAGAGGCCCAAGGCATTGGAAGCTGGACCAAGGAGACGTAGCCCAGAAGGGTTGAACTCTTTCATCATGTTTATGTTGTGGTGCGTTTTTGGTGATGTTCTATACATTTTAATGTTGTTGATGGTGAAGGCCCTCTATGATGAGAGGAATACTAGGCTGCAAGGTGAAAGTTCCAAACCTCCCAAAGGAGAAGGTTCTTCAGGAGGGGGTAATGGAAATGGAGGAGGTAAACCTCCACCCTCTCCACCATCTTCTTCTTCACAAGCAACTTCACCCTCTTCCACTAACACAACCCTTACTCATACTCATCAAATACCTTAAAAGGAGTTGGTAAATCACCCTTCTTAAAACTTGATGTTAAATTTGAGTTGCCCATGTATAATGGTGAAGGGAATGCAAAGAAGCTTGATAACTGGATTTGTCAGTTGGATGTCTATTGTAGAATTCAAAACCTTCAAGAGAATGACATAAAGATTCAGTTAGCTTCCTTGAGAATGGATGGTGCAACACTAGTATGGTGGGAATCAAAGACACGAGAGGAGATTAAAAAAACATGGTAAGATCTCAATTTCTTGATCTGATTTCATTGCTGCAATTAAAAGACAATTCTACCCTCTAGCTTATATGTAGAAATAAATCATGGATTGGGAGAACTTTAGACATCTTAAAGGTCAAAATGTGCAAGATTACAATTCAGAAAAAGGTCTTTAATGTTAGGTGTAGATTTGCAATCACAAGACACTTTGTTGAAGTATATGAGGGGTTTACACAAATACCTTAGGCATATTATCTTAATGTTTAATCCCAATAATCTAGATGATGCGTGTGTGCAAGCCACTCATCTTGAGGTAAGAGGGAAAGACACTCCAAAATAAGGTAGTAAAAAGCCATTTAAGAGTAAAGGAACAGAAAAGGGTTTCAAAGGGAAGGGAAAGAAAAATGCATCTATAAAAAAAGGAGAGAAATTAACATGAAAACATTGTTCCAAAGAGGGTCATGATGAAGCTCATAGTAGGAAGCTTCATCCCAAAATGAAACCAAAAAAATTCAACAACAAGGGAAAACAAAAGACAACTACAACCACTCAACATGATTTGGGATCTAATTCAGGTGATGAAACTAAAATTACAGCCATGGGTATAAAAGGAAAAGAATCTATTGCTAGAACTAGTTCTTCAAATTCAGAAAATGAAACTCCAAATGAAAAGAGGAGGATAGAACTTTTTCACATAAGGGTGATCTCAAATCATAGGAAGATTGATACACTTTTCGACAGTGGCTCTCAAGCCAGTCTTATGTATGAAAACATTGTCAAAAGTTTAAACTTGGAAAACATTCCACATCATAAACCATATCCACTTTGATGGGTGTGTGACAATGCACAATTGCAGGTTACTAGAAAGTGTAAACTGAAATTCGTCGTTACTGCAAATTTCATAGATGAAATGGAGCTTGATGTTGTGCCATTAGATATATGTGGCATAGTTTTGGACATCCCATACCTCTATGACAAAAAATCTATCTTCCATAGACTTGAAAACAAATACCATTTGTTCAAAGATGGAGTAGAATATATTGTGAGAGCTCATAGCAAGAAACTAAATCTTTCACTTGTTAATGCGGGGCAGATGAAAAGACTAGTGAATTCAATCAAGAATTTTTTGCTTCTAATGATCAAACCCAAGAATGATGTTGATAATGAAGATTTTAAAGGTTGTGATTCAAAATTGAAATCTGAATTGGTTGATGTAGTTAACCAATATGATGATATGTTTTATGAACTAGAGGGATTACCTCCCAAGAAATGAATCCAACATGAGATACAGTTGCAACAAGATTGTCCTCTTCCTAACATTGGCATGTACAGGATGTCAATGATGGAAAGTGCAGAAATTAAGAAGCAAATTCAAGAGTTGTTGGATAAAGGGATCATTAGGCCATATTCCTTGCCATGTGGTTCACCTATTGTCTTGGTACCAAATAAGAATGGAACATGGCACATGTGTGTGGACTTCCGTGCATTGAACAAAATTACGGTAAATAATCGTTACCCACTGCCTAGAATAAATGAGTTACTTGATCAATTGAAAGATGAAAAGTATTTTACTAAGTTGGACTTAAGGAGTGGCTACCATCAAATTAGAATAGCTCAAGGAGACATTTGGAATACAACATTCAAAACAAAACAATGTTTGTTTGAATGGCTAGTTATGCCTTTTGGTTTATGTAATGCTCCTACTACACTCTTGCATGTGATGAATGATGTGTTGAGGCCACTTCTTGATGATTTTGTTATATTCTACTTAGATGACATCATAATTTTCATTAAATCTCGTGATGAACATGTCATGAATGTAAGAAAAGTACTCAATGTCTTGAGGAAAGAACAATTTTATCTTAAGATGTCAAAGTGTGAGTTTGGAAAAACTTCTTTAGTCTACTTGGGTAATATTATTGGAGGAGGTGAGTTGAAAACAGATCCCTCCAAGGTTGATGTCATTTTGGATCGACCAAGTCCCAAGAAGGTTACCGAGGTACGAAGTTTTCTAGGAGCAACCCAATATTGGAGGAAATTCATTGCTAACGTTTCTTCTATAGAAACTCCTTTGCATGCATTGACAAGTGTGAAAAAGGTTTTTCAGTGGGGAGGCAAAAAACAAAAAGCCTTTGATGCATTGAAGGAAAAGATCAGTTCAACTCCAGTACTTGCACTTCCAGAATTGAGACAGTCATTTGAGATTTAGACTGATGCTAGTGACCACGCCATGGGTGTATTCCTCATGCAACATGGTAATCCTATATGTTTTAATTCGGAAAATTTTAATGGTGCAATGATTAACTATCCTACATATGACAAGGAATTGTATGAATTAGTGCAAAATGTGAAAAAGTGGAAATACTACTTGATGGGTAAGGAAACAATCATTCACATTGATCATCAACCATTGCAATAATTGCAGTCTCAATCAAAGTTGTAGCAATCAAGGCACTTATTATGGATGGGTTTTCTTCAACAATTCCACTTGGTAATCAGGTATAAGAAAGGTATCTAAAATAAAGTTGATGATACTCTTTCTAGGCCTATTGTTAGTGCAACTACTTTACTCAAGCATAATTCTATTTTGCATGAAAGTTATATTGAGCAACATGCATTAGACAATGACTTTCAAGATGTATATGCAAGCTTGAGTCAAGGTAACCAAGTAGAGGAATTGGATAATCATTTGCATGATAACTTATTGTACCATCTTAGCAAGCTTTGTATTCCATAGGGAGAAAGAGTTAACATCATAGGAGAGGCACATACTTCTCTTATTGTTGGTCATTTCAGTGTAAGTAAGACAGTGGCACATCTGTAGAGGTATTGTTATTGGCCTCATATGCTTGAAAGTGTGTCATGTTTTATTAAAGGATGTTCATTGTGTGCAATCAGTAACCCTAGAAATAGAAAGTTAGGATTGTACACACCACTTCTGGTTCCTTCACGATGTGGGAGAGTGTTTCTATGGATTTTGTAGGAGGTCTTCCATTGTAAACAAGAGGTCATGATTATTTGTACATAGTTGTGGATAGGTTTAGCGAAAAGCTTATTTTCATGCCATGTAAAAAACAAGATACAGCTGAACAGACTGCTCAGTTATTCTTTCAGAATGTATGGGTGCATTTTGGATTTCCCACATCCATTGTTAGTGATCAAGATTCTCGCTTTGTTGGGAATTTTTGGTTAAGCTTGTGGGGATTCATGGACACAAAATTGAAAAAGAGTACAACTTTTCATCCACAAACACATGGTCAAACAGAGGTGGTGAACAGAACAAAGATACATCTTCTTCATGGGTATCGCAGCAAGCATCCTAAGTTGTGGGATGAACATTTTCACTATATTCAACATGCTTATAACCAGGCCAAGCATTCTTCAACTCAAACATCGCCATTTGAGGCATGTTTGGGATACTTGCCTAAATCTCCTTTGGATTTAATTTTTGGCAAATATGTTGCTATTGATGGTCATAGTGACATAGAAAAAGCAAGAAAGTTCATTGAAAAAATCCAATTGGTACACCAAAAAGTTCAAGAAAAACTTGAAAAGAGTCAAGGCAAGTACAAAGCAAGGCACGACAAGCATTGTGTAGATCACAAGTTCCAAGTCGGTGATGAAGTTTGGCTTCACATTAGCAAAGAGAGACTCCAAGGAGAAGGTAAAAGGCTAAAACCAATTAGATATGGTCCATTCATAATTTTGGAAAAGGTTGGTAACAATGCCTTCAGGTTGGATTTTCCTTCATATATTCAAATTTATGTTGTTGTTAATGTTGAGAATTTAAGGTTGTATGAGCCTCCCTTGATTGAATATCAAGGAGAGAATGTTCAAATTCCATCTATTGGAGACTTTTCTCCAGAATTCCTTGATGAGCTTAAACAAGACACTATACTTGATAGAAGAACAAGGACATCGAAAAGGGGAAATGTCGATTATCTTTGAGTGGGGCTCAAGGGAACAAATCCTTCAAAATCCAAATGGATAGTGATTGGAAAGGTGAGGGAATTGTACCCTCAGCTGTTGGACAACTGAAGGTGATATTTTGGGGTCCAAAAGGCTTCCAGTGGGAGGAACGATCAGGTGCTCAAAATCATGCTAAAAAATTAAAGTTGTCAGAATGGTGTGGAACCTGAACAACTATGTAGTGCTTGTCATCCTGAATACGATGCAACTCGTTTCGCACAAAACAGACACCGTATGCTCCCAGAAACGAATTCCGTTCACTTTGTCACACATGTAAAATTTCAATAAAATAGACAGGCAGTCAGCAGTCCATACTGCTGACATGTTGTTGACTGGGTAGGTTATGTGGCAGTTGACTGGTCAATATTTTCACAGTGAATCAAATCGTGCCAAGTGGCACTTTGGTATTGGTTGGAAATGGGGTGTTTTTATTGGTTGGTATAGTGGCCAACCACACGCTGACATGTGGCCCAGCTGGAGTCCGCCACATGGCAGCCTGGGAGGCCACTAAAAGTTGGTTCAATGATCGAGCCGGAGGACACAAGTATCAAAATTGACACCTCTCAACACACAGCGTAAAGCCTTACCACTCCGCCTACCTGTTGGTTCTTGACCATAAGGGGAGGCACATCTATTTAAGATTATATGGTGTCCATTTGGGGGATGTGGACCGTGGTTAACCCTTGACCCCGGTCCACGGACCATGGTTAGGGCCTAGCCATGGCCCCAAACATTAACTGCCACCAATAACATTAACCATCCATGTGAACGAGAATGCACGAGGTGGAGTGGGGGGCTCGGTCGGCGGGGGCGGGCCCTTGGCCTTAGCCCCTGGGCACGTGGCCCTCCCGTGTGGCGAGAATTTTCAGAACTTAAGCGTTAGAGGATGTTTTAATGATCCAAAAATTTTGCCCGGTTTTTGGCAAAAATGTTGCTCCATTAGAGTGCTTGGTGGGCGAAATTGTAGGATGATGATGGATTTTGGGGAAAATGTAGAGCGAATAGTGGGAAAACTAGGAGAGGTCATAACTTCTCCAATTTTTGACCAAATTGAATGCAGAAAGAGGATAGGTAGCCATTTTTAGACATTATAGACTCATTAGAGTAGGTTTCAGAAGTTTGAGCATTTTAAACAGATATTTTGACACATTTGACCATAATAAAGAGGCCCAAGCAATTGGAAGCTGGACCAAGGAGACGTAGCCCAAGAGGGGTGAAATCCTTCATCATGTTCTTGTTGCGATGTGTTTTTGGTGATGTTATGTACATTTTAAAGTTGTTTTTTAGTCTCTTATTTATGTTAAAATTGCTCATAAAATTAACATAAAAACTCATTTTACACTTGCAAAACTTATGAATCCTTAAGCACATGAAAACCATTTTGTTTCTAATTTGAGGAGGATCTTAGCACATCAAACTAATATTCTTAATCAGACCACTTTCGCTGGTTATTTATGTACCTTCCACGTTTGTTTGAGTTGCTACCCTGAGCAACTATATTTTGTTTCTTCATCCTTTGTTTCTATTGTTGTCCAACAACTTCTTTTCCTTTGTTGTTGTTGAAATTTTCAATTGTCCTTACATGGGTTGTTGATATTTTATCATTTTCCTTCTTGGAGCTTAATTCTTCTTTGAAACCCAAACCAACCCTGATGAGAGGCAATATTTTCTTGGCAAATATCTACTCCAAGGCCTTCATTCTTCCTTCAAGCTTTTGATATCAAGAAAACTCTTTATTTGACCTTTCTAAGTCTTGTCTCAATGAGACTATTTCAACTTGTAGTCTCTCACAATGAGCTTCTCTTTCATTTAGCTAATTAGTCAACATTCCATTTAGCCTTCTAGCCTCTTCTTTTTGAACATCTAGATTGAATATTGTTTTGCTCAACCTATCATTATCAAGCTCATATTCCCACAACTTCTCCTTCTGCTTGAGATTAGCCTATGATATATCCTTGATCTCATTTAGAGTAGAGATCAACTTCTTTCTAAAGTAGATCCTTTCATCTAGATAATTTTCTTCGCTGTCGAAGGTGTCAGCCAAACTACCACAAAGATCTAAATTCTTCTCTATTTTCATGGAATGTTCTACAGGCTTGAGAAGTATCCCATCTTCATCACTACCAAGGATGATCCTATTCTCTTCAATGGATATACTTTCTTCATCTTCAGAAGATCCCTTATTTGCTATTGTTACAAATGTAGGCCTATCTTCATTACTACTACTAGATTTATGGCTATATTTATCTTCAAGTGATTCACATGAACATCTAGATAATGATTGACCTATTTATTTACATTTATTACAGAGCAATAGCATACCTCCTTAGCAACACAACCTTTCTTCTGTGTCTCCACCATCATCTTGAGAGTGATGAGCAACAACTTGCTAACTGGAAGAAAGATCTTCAATCCTTTGAGAATCTTTCCTTTGGGATGCCTTCTTCTTATTTTAATTATCAGAAGCCTTCACAGATTAAGGTTCATCGCTTGAGCAACAAGATTCTTCAACCTTCTCTTAAGATGGGTAGCTATCTCCTACATATAGACTTTTCAATCTGTCCATCATTTCCTTTGCTGACTCATAATGCCTCACTTTATCAACATTTGGCTTAGACAACCCTTTCATGGTGATTTCCTTGGATTCTATATTGAACTCATTCCTCTCTCCATATATCACAACAGCTAGATGTCTTCATTTACTATCATCAAATAGGCTTCCATTCTAATCTTCCCGAGCTCGTAGTCTGATCCATTTAAAAATGGAACTCCTTCTGTTGCTAGCCAAATTTTACTAGCCATTGTTTCTCTTTGATCTACCTTCGAATGGTTAAGTTGTTTCTGAATGAACGAGGCTCTGATACCAATTGTTGGAAACATTGTGAATTCTGAGACGGGGGTTGTGGGGGGGGGTAAATCAATATTATGGCTAATTTAATTTTTTTATGCCAATTTAACTGTACTCATATAAACTTAGCATTCACTGTGAGAGAAATCATTAAAAAATCACAACAACAATTATATGAATCAACACAAGCACATACACCATCAGAAACATACACATGAACACTGAGGTTTAACATGGAAACCCTTCCTAAAAAAACCACCAAAGATTTTTTGTTATTATGATGTAAGTAAGAGTATTTACTCTATTACATCAATTTTTTTGTGAGCCACCACTCACAGGATTAACCAACTCATTTTGATTGTTTGCTAGCACCCACTAGGAGGAGAACCAACTCCCTCTTTTTGTAGACACCTGATCAACTTACCAGAAGCACTAGGTGAAGCACCAACTTAACGGATTTGTTTCAAGCACCAACTTGCAGCTCCTTTGATTTATGTAAGCACCAACTTCTTGTATGTAGGCTCCAACCCACACTCAATAAGGAAACTAATGTTCATTGTACATGGAAGACACTATGCCTGATATCAGTTCTTTGTTCTCCTTTGTCTTTGCCCCATTGTTCTGCTCAACAAAATTCACTTATACACGCCTGCGCAACACTTTGTCAACTCTATAACAATATACACTCTCACACTAAGCTCTCTACTCTTGTCCTCTTTCTACAACACAGGCACACTTGGCCTCTCTTCAATAGTGCTCACACAGAGCTCTCCACCTCACACTCTCACATCAATGATGCTTCCCCCAATTGCTCCATTTCAATCCACGGTTTTGTTCCATTGTTACACAATGATCAACGTTGTCTTTGTAGTCAATCACACTCTGTTTAAGAGCCTACTCATCATGGATCTCCATGTTGTTGTTACATCAAATAGACTGGCCACTGCAACTGCATTAAACATAAGAATGGGTACTTGTGTGTTTCTCCCATATTGAGAATTAACTCTCAATCAGACTATGTATGGGCAGCGTTATCTCTCTACTTAGTACTATTTCTCGACCACTGCAGTTGAATTAAATATGAGAATGGGCACCTGAATGTTTTTCATACTAAGAATTAAATCTTAGTCAACATGTAGACTCAAGGAGTTCTTCCATTAAATTTTTCCTGCATATGTAACATGTCTTTACATTCCAATTCTGATTCTCATTTAATGCTTCCTCCTATGAGGGACACTTAAGTATGGTGATTTTTCTTGGAACCATGGCCATTAATAAATCCTACTTAATATTTTCAAACAAAGGATTAATCTTAATGGTTCAACAGTTGGAAGGATTATTAATGTCTCCACTTTTAAAAATGGGTATTGCTAGGTTGGTTGTCTAATCTCTTGGGAATTGTCCAGTGTCTATATGACTATAATTTATCCATCTATTTTCACGAGTCATGATTTCTGATTTGAGGTCTCTTGGGTTAATGATTGTAAAATTCAAACCCTCGATAGATGGTACAAATTTGTCAAGAATTTGAATGCATGGAATAATAAATAAATAGTCTACACTTAAAGTTTATTGTATGGATTTTGAATTGAATGAAATGTATATCCCTTATTTAATTGTTACACAAATAAAGTATATATGAGAATGTATGGATGGTGGGGTAGTTGTGTAGGGATAAAGGTATATAGATATCAACGATTTATATGATAACTAGTAATATTTATTTAATTGTATAAATTGTAGCAGAATTTTGGTGATTGCATAGCACAACAATTTGTACGAATTAGTGGGGGTTATTGTAAGGTGATGGTAATGGTCAAATCTTGGGACTGTGTGGACGATATGGATTGGTTGGACTTTTAAATTGCTTTGAAATCAATATCTACTAGTGAAATAATCATTCTTTGACTGACTAATAGCCTTAATATTTCTTCATTTTTTCTTAACAATGAAGTTTTTTTTTTTTTTTTTTTTAATAGACTTTCTAAGCTTAAAAATGGTCAAAGCCCTGATTATGGTTGATGACACATAGACGAAAGAAACAATGAAATTTTATATGGCCAAAATCCATATCAAAATAACTCTGATAAGGGCATGGCCAAACACCAAAATCAGAAAATGAAGTTCACAAAACAATCTAGCTGATATCATAAATATCCAAATTATTTGGAATAATACAAAGAAATCCATGTGAATTAAAATAATATATTAAATAAAATATGAGATACGATGATTGAATTACGAATAGGGACCTCTATAAATACCTCAGTACATGCTTTTTCACTGAGAGAAATGTCTTTCCATTAATATGTCTCTTTGCTAATTATTAGTTATTAGCATTTATATTTTATATTTTTATATATTAATATTTATTACACTTAGGGCTTCATAGCTCATAACTAATCCCATAATTTCTTATCTTAGGGGAAAATATTATGATTCCAAAACAATTCAAACAAATTTGGATTATGTCCTCTTTGGTGCTGACAAGATACTATTGAACATAATGGTATTGATGGTTGCCATGAAGATGTTTCTAGGTGATAGTAGGCAAAGGGAATTGTGAATTTGGAATCCATTTAGCCTTACTAACCCTTTGATTAAAAATTTAGGCACTAACTAAACTAAAAATTGAGCCACCGTCTAACTAACTTGAATTGAAATCAAGTCACTTAAAACTAATGATTGATACTCCTCTAGTGTCTAACAAGTCACCATGTGCTCAAATGAACCTATAAAATTAACCTCTCGATACTCTTTAATGGGAAAGGGATATAGTAACTATGACTCATATGATTGTCCTTAACTAGAATCAGAGCTTGATAATCTACCAAGAGCAACCATCCTACTAGCTTAAGAAAATATAAAAAATGAGAAACATCATGTTGATCTCAAAGAAGTTTTTTGGGTCAAAATTGTGCTTGAAAGAGATGAGAAAGTTTACATGTCTTAGGGGACTATCAAGACAATCCCACTAATTAGCTTGCTCAAAATCTCACTGAGGCAATAAGTTTACTTTTTGTTGTTACAGAGAAAAAGTATAGCAATTAAAAAGAACAAGGTACCTCAAACATGGATTAGCCTTTCTTGTTGTCTAAAGAAATTCTACAACTTGATACAATATAATAAGAATGGGGTGATAAAAAAAAAACATTGATGTAGCAATATGTGATAATGTCGTTCATCCAAATGATTAAGAAAATGATGAAGCTATCACTAAAGAAAACCCTAAATATGATGTGGATGATTTTTGGACTATGGTTTGGGGCTTGTGTATGAGTGTGAATACCTCCATGCTTGCAGAAAAGGAGAAGATATCACAAAATTCACTACTAACAATGAATTTGTCGATGAATGAGAATATAATGATTCCTTCCCACAATAAATCATGGATACCTTGCTAGTGAAAATGCTTCATCAAATGAATGGAAGGGCCTTCTCTTTATGCTTCTTGGTAATGACTCCTAGCGCAACAAACAATACATCATTGTTTTCCAAGGAGAAAGAGATGATGATACTACATATCTAAATATTTGTAAAGACCATAAGCAAGGAAACAGTCCTGAAATCATTGGAGAAAATTATTTTCGCGAAGAAACTTATTTAATGCTCCAAAGAGAGATTTGTGTCTAGTATTTCAAAGGGACAATATTTTTGGCCATGTCGTGGAAGTGATGATTTTATCATTGGATTGGATACAAACTAGTCACAAATGGGAAACATATGTGCAAAGGGAAAGGATCTAGGACCTAAGCAATTTTCCATCAAATCTACCTCTCCTAACATCTTAGGGCGAATAAAGAAAACTTGATAAAATGATGCCCTAATGAAGAGCTAGCAGAAGATTCAAACTCTCTAGTATGATATTGCTTGGCTGCTATAAATCATTGTTGATTTCTAGGTGATATGCTATGCCTAATGGGAAACATATGTGCAAAGGGAAAGGACTTAGGACCTAAGAAATTTTCCATCAAATCTACCTCTCCTAACATCTTAGGGAAAATAAAGAAAAATCATGATAGAATGATGCCCTAATGAAGAGTTAGGAGAAGATTCAAGCCCTCTAGTATGATATTGCTTGTCTATTATAACTCGTTGTTGATCTCTAGGTGATATGCTATGCCTACTAGTAAGGGATCTAGTATGGAAATGTAGAGAAATTTATCATTACAAAAACATTAGGAGATGATGATATCATAAGGAATTCATCCATTATAGCATATAGATGGTCATCATTTTCAATCTTGGATGATTTTAGAAGATTCTATTGGATAGATCATCACAATAGATCTGATAAAAACACCTAAGTCTGAAATATGTACTATGAGGGTTAGTTTCTTTAGATTTTTAGATTAATTAATTATTATTTTTTAATTTATGCATGTAATAGATAAAATTAAAAAAATAGAGAACATTGAAATACAAACCCACTCCAATCACAATAAACACCAAGATATGATCTAGGAAACCATTTCGAGAGAAAACCCAACTGAAAGTTGAGGTTTCTCTACTCTCTTTTGTTTGAATTGAAATGATGCAAATACAAAGGATAAGGCACTCTCTATCAAATTACCTAGGATATGCGACTTGTGGGCAAATCTAGAACACAAACACCCTATTTTTTCTCTCTTTTTATCCACTCTTAGCTATGATGCTCTATTATGGAACAAAATGTCATCTAACAGAATGGAAACCCTTTTCCTCCTAGTGATATGGTTATAACACAACTTTATAGTCAACAAGGGGTTGAATTTGACTCATTCATCTCCTAAATAGAGTTACAACTTTTATCCTTCTAGAGCATCCTTCATAATATCCATCGAGTTATTCCATTTTCCATGAGCAACGGTGGTTGATGTGGTGTCCTCTCGAATTATGGCGGTCGATCATGATAAGTCAACTACCGAGAGGTAAAACTTTTACATCCAAACTTTGATTTCCATATTTCTTGGATCATTGGAAAGGTATCTATGTATAAAACAACATCATGTGGTGCGGTGCCCTAGCGGAAAAACTTTGCCCCAAAAAATCGTCATTTAAGGCCCAAAATTGGCCTCAAAAGGTTTCAGACCCTAATTCTCCAAGTTAGGTTCCACCACTAAAACTACTCTTGTAAATTTATTTCTTTGATTTTTCCACCCTGAAATTATTAAGACGAATGAAAAATATATAATGATCCAATTTAGATCATACCTCCCCATTTTTTGAGGTTTCCCCAAAATATTTTACTAAATGAGGTGAGGAAATTTGTACTCTACCTTCTCCCTGGAGTACCATTTAGCCTTACCTAGAAACAATCCTTTCAACCCAATTTGCCAAAGGTCATGTTTCCCATATATTGTAATTTTTGACCTCTTCTGCAAAATTGTATCCTTTTGTTGTGTTGGTTTAATCACTATTTAATTTGACTGAACCGAAAGCATTTAATTGTCAACCAGGGTAAGACTGTTTATTTTAAAGGTGTCTGCACTATTTGTGCCAATACATAACAACCAGGGAAAGAAATGAAAGAAAATGTTGTTGAACACAATTGCATAACTTAAAGCACTCATGCAAAAATTAAAAATATTTTCTATAGGAATGCAATTCACTCATCACACTTCATGTTTTTCTCAAAGAACATGCGCGCCGCTCATCATTAATAAAACTGTTAGTGTCAGTCTTTCCAGCCTTCCTCTAGTGATCAAATATGCTCCTACAAAGTGGTTTCAGAGTGCTAAGGTCAAATTTTGTCATTTCAAAAAGTTTTCAAGCAAAATTTGGTCACTAGGCATTAGGTCTAGGGTTTGCTTTATCTCCTTCTAAAGTTGCCCAAATGCCAATCTATGTCACTATTCAGCTGAGTCTATCATCATTCATAGGGTTGTCATTATCATGTCAATGTCTAATGAGTCATTTTACATCTTGTTCATGCTTCAGTTGTGCCTTGGCAAGTTCATTTCCCTCTCTTAAGGGTTTTGAAGCCAATTTCTCTTGGACGGTTAAAATCATCAGCAAAACTTGTATCCAGATGTTCATACACCTTCCCCTATCCTTAAAGTACCTTATCAAACACTTCCCATCCCTTAGATCTGCCAAATTTCTCATTTTTCCACAAACCCTAGTTTCTAGCTACAACCTGGCAATTTTCTAGGTTGGGCCTGTGTTTTTCCCTTTTGGATCCTTTCCCCTCACTCAAGCTCTGATATTCCACTTTCCCCTACTCCCAAACATCCCTCCCCACTCCTAAAAATTTCCCCAAGAATTTAGAAGCCCCCTATCCCCTTCATTTCGCTCCATTTCAACAAAATTCCTTGTTTCACACATCGGGACAAGTCACACTCAAATGATGTTCCAGAGCAATAAAAGATGAATTTAGGAAAATTGAGAGAGGTTTTTGTCCACAACATGCCAAAGAAGAAAATTATCCTTCACTTTTTGCACATGTGTCATGGTTTGAGAGAAATGTCAAAGAATACCGTTGCCTCAGGAGAATCAAAGGCACCTCTGAAGTGACCTTGGGAAAATCAAGTTTTCTCCTAGCTTGGTTGGCAAAATGATTTTATTGATGGGTAAAATGATAACTAGACACAAAGATATTTCCAATGAGCTATCATGAGCTCAATTTGGGGTTGAGGAAGGCATTCAAAAGTTGACTTCAACAACACTCTTCCTTGAGGCAGCCTCATTTGGCACTTTTTGACCAGTCTTGGGAGATTTGACTTTTGATAGGGAAAATGAACTCAAAATTGAAAGATTTCAGTTGGGTTGGAAAGTAGACTCAAATTTCTTTCCAACGAGCTATTGTGCACCCGATTCTGACATCGAGAAGACCTCCAAAAGCCTCGTGCAAAAGGGCGCGACCCGTCAGGGCACCTCCAGCAGTGTAAAAATTACACAGGCGCGACCCGTCAGAGGCGAGCAACCCGTTGGGAATTCCTCCACCAAATTTCGCCAGTAAGCTACCAAACAACCCCAGATTGCTTCAAGGTTGCAAGTAGGCCTCTCCTCATGAAAATACATTGTTTGCCAAAGTGTGAAAAGCATGTGAATGTGGTTTAAAGCCAATCATTTTGAACTAATGAATCCAATGCATATTTGCTCAAAAATGTCAAAGTGTTGGTTGAACTAGGGTTTGTCTTGTTGTTTTCAAGGTTATCCTTTATACCCCCACTTTTTCCCTACATCCTATTTCCACCTCCCTCATCATTTTATTCATTCTCCCTACCAAAAAAATATCAAAATCCCTAAACCCTACCCCTATCCCTAAAAATCAAGAAACTAAACCTAAACCCTACCTCTCATAAAGCCTTTGCAAATCATATATATGTGATGGGGTATATATCATGATTCCTTCCCTTAACTCCCTATTTCATATGTTTTTCCCAATTTCCCTTCAAAGTCTCCCTTCCCTAATATTTCCCTTGTGCTATTTGTCCGCTTGAAACAACATTCAAACAGTCAAAACAGCAGGGTATCCCATGGGAGGATTTTATCTCTTGAGAGGCTATGCTTATCCGGCTCAATACTCATTTAGAGAGGCTGTTGGCTAAGGCCAACCAAGATAAGAAATTGCTGAGAAACATGAAGAACCATTATTGGGCGAGAATGCACGTGTGCAAGGCAAAAATGAAGATGTTCCAAAGGCGGTTGGCCAAGGCACAAAAAAGGAGAAAGAGGCCCGATCCCCTCCATATCTTGGCCGAGGCTTCACTCAAGGATCAAGGCACTAAATAGCCTAGACACAACACAAATCCCAAGAAATTTTGAGCATTTTGGGTAAATTTTGGTTTTTTCAGGCAATTTACAGGTTTTTTCCATTAACGGGTCTCACCCCCTGTGAGACCCTTCATCCCGGCAACTCCATTTTGAAAAAACTCAGCATTTCTAGAATTTTCATGGAAAGTTACGCTTGCTCAGCCATTACTAAGAAATTTCATCAAGTTTTGGGCCTGCAGAAAGTAAAAAAAACAAGCAAAAAATGATTTTCTGCCACATTTTTGACACACAGAGAGCAGTCTTGGGATATTGAAATTTTGGAGGGGCAAATGACCACCAAATTCAGAAATTCCACTTGGGTTGGAAAGTAGACATCCAGACCTTTCCAACAAGCCCACTTTTGCATCATTTGGACACCCAGAAGTACCTCAAAATCATCTCCAAAGTAGTGCGACCCGTTCAGGAAGAGGGCGCGACCCGTTGGGCAGTTTTCACAGGAATTCATCTACAGCTCAGGAATTTGCCCAGCTTTGACCAGTTTTGACTTGGGATGGGATTTTTCACCCTCTTTAATGTAATTAATGTATTTTCATGTTGACATGACACTTATTTACCTATTCTAGAAGATTCATTCATGAAATAGCAAACAATTAAATGAATGAATTGGTTTCCTATCTTATAGAGGCAAGTTGTTTTGACTGCCTAGTTTGTAGTGCTAAGTTTAGAAGTGGTTGAAACAGCTCCTAGGATAGTGAGCTCGACCCATGGAGGCAGTGAAAGAGGTTAGATGGCCTATATTATGTATTTTCTTAGTCATTTTCGGAGGTTGGAAGGTTGGAATCTTGAGGGAGAAGCTATCATTGTATTATTTCACTGTACCTCTGCAATTTTTGGCTAAGGAAGACCAGGGTTTTGCAGTCCTTTTTGGGATTCTTGTGGTTACTTGTATTGATGGTGTGTTTCTCTATGTACCTGTAAGTGTGTTATGTGAATCATTTCCTTTCTTTTCCTTCTACACATTAAGCAAACGAAGTGTTAAAGTAAGAATTCATGACTGTCATGCTCTGCTTTTAAGTTTGTTTAATTTCAATGTTTTCTACTGTTTAAGGATAATTCAAAGTTATTGTTTGCTCTCCTTAACTCATCATCTGTCATTCCTAATCATCCACCTCAATCAAAGGCATCAATACTCTCTCCTACCTCGCCCCAAAGAACCCCCTGCAGAAACTGTGTCCAATCCCCGCACCCAAAATTTCCATCCCCTCAATTTGCCACCAAAAACCCTAAAACCCCAAATCAACCCTTTTGATCAGTTTAGTAGCCTAAAATCAGTGTTACCCTATTGGTCATCTCATCCATTGAAGATTTTACCGAGATTGACCAGAGAGAGCCTTCTCCTGCCCTGTAGGGCTAGCTACGAGGCTAAATGGTTTGATGTTGCCTTGAGGTTTGCCTTTTTCAGTCTGAGGTGAAATTTCAAGCGCTAACAAAAACTATCTCAGCTGATTAAATATTATAGTTCTAATGAATCCTGTGTAATAACATATAATGAATCTGAAAATCGAAGTGCATCAATACTACAATTCATACAACAACATTAATGAATCCAAACGTAAAAGAAAGACAAACTAAACAAATAATCTACTACTACTACAATCCCTGTTAAAGAGGAGGGCCCTTCCTTCGTAGCAGGGTGCAGGGATGAAATGGAAACTAGTTAAACACTCAACACGAGATCTGTATGAACATCACTATAAGTGTTTTGTTATCAAAATGACTAGAAATTACAAGATCAAAATGTCGATGTTTTTCCTGTGTTGCCGTTCCCTTTTCATGGAACCAAAACTTCTTATTAAGTTTACAAGCCCCAAAAATTAGGGAACAGATCAGTCATGGGAATCTCACAATTCTCATGCTGATCAATATTAAGAGAAAAATAGAAAGTGTTACAAATAGTTTCCCAATAAAATACCAATTCAAGTTACATCATCTCCATAATCATAACCACTGAGATTCTTTGACCGTTTGTAGATAATTCATGATTATTGACAACTGCCTTTGAAGAAAGAAACCACGGTCTTTGGCAGTTGTGGTGTAACAACAACGCGAGGTGTAGAAACAAAAATTCAGACTGTAACAACAAATCCTCAAAGTGTAATGTCGAGTAACAATAACAGATGCTCATCCTTAGACCTTAGTTGTAGGCAACACCCGAAAGAAAAATAACCAGAAAACTTCTTCCATAATTACCTTTGTTAGCCACTTCAAAAATACATCACTTCATTCGATATTTAATGAAAAATGGAAAAATAATATGTTGAGAAAGGATTGCTCTTATAACCAGGGAAATGGTATTTGGGACATAAATTTCATAAGTTTAGAGAGAGATAATGATCAAAAATGGGGAAAGAGGTATCTAAGATATGCTTAAAAACTACACCCAACATCTCCCCTCAACTGAAGCAATTGCATGTCCTCATGCAGAATCTTCAGGTACTACTGCTGTATCGCTGCTGTAAATCTATCAAGTTATAAGCACCAGCAATATCTTCATTAACTGGTCTTAGCCCTGAGTAGCCATTAGCTAATGCGACCATGATTCCTCTTCATAATCACATAACTGGTAATGGGGCTAGTATTATTCGACCGAAAGCCAAATCAAGGGATTCTTAAATCTAAGCCCTATCCAGAAGGATCCCATTACTTCACAATCTGGGCATATTCTAGAACCCATGTAATAGAAACCATAAAATTAGGAAACCCAAAAGGGTCATACTCCTGCAGACTTGCACTACTAGGCTCTGTACATTTAAGGAATCCAATAAATTCTCGACTCTTCAGCTGTGCAAAGAGGTTGAGGAAAAATCTGACAATCCTCCTCCTATAGATGGTTGATTGTTCCCTCATATCAGGGGTACTCAGAAACTTCGTAAATTCATACCTAAATTCAGTAGCCATGCCTAGTTGTACTCTTATACATAAGGTTGCCTTCTCTACATTGGTGTCAGATGGCTTCATGGCCAGATGCCATTCTATTTGATTTCTCATGAAAGAGATCAAGGTGCGCAACTGCAGGTCCCCCATGTAGGAAAAAACACGTACAACCATATGCAGGCTAGCGTATTCACAAATCATATTATGTATAAAAAGCTCACAAAGTAAGCTTTGCTCATCAAAATCACATGCATGAAAAACATCTAAAAAATTCCAAGTAGAATTACCTAGATAAGGTCTATTCTCATAGACAAATTTTAACCAAAACAAATAAAATCTTTCCCAAATAAAGATTAGATAGGATGGGGAAGGCCGTCTACACCCCAACAGGTTCACGGTGAGTCCATACAACTTATCTTTATCATCTGTTAAGTCCTAAAATTTCTGCTGTAATTGCTACATTTGTTCCTCCTTTTCCTTCTCAGTTTTCTTCCTTTCCCATCTTGTCCCTCTTTCGTCAACTTCCTCTTAGCTCACTATTCTTTGAGAGTATTTTCAACTTTTTAATGCTCCTCCAATGAGATCACTCCCTTTTGCAAAGAGAGTGCCAGCTGCTTCCATTTTTGTAATTTTGATATCAACAAAAGTTTTTTGTGAACACCATCCTACTTCAAAATCTCATGTTCTCTCACATGAAACATAAATAGGGGTGTAACAACATCTTGAGATTCGAGTTGTTCTGCTTCGACTTTTGGTTTTTGTGTAACAATAGCTTCATCAACAGGTTCTTGTGGATCAAATCTTACCTCTTCTTCCTTAGGGATCTCTACCTCAACTGCTGGTTCTTGTAACAACAATATCATCGGTAGTTTCTTGTGTCTCGGCTTCCAAGTCTATCACCATGGGATGATCTGTTTCAACTACTGGTTCTTGTGTAATAGAAACATTGTCAACAGGTGCTTGTGTAACAAATTCCCAGGGTTTAGTTTGGGTTTCTACCAAGATGGTACTTGCAGCACAAACTTTATACCTGAATGTTGCTAAATTCTTAGCGCACGTTGTACATATAGAACCCGGTGTAGTTTTTATTCTCATTTTATCAACAACCTCTGCCAAAGTATCCAGACCCAAGACCCTTGTTTCTACTTTACTATCCTCTAGTTGCCGCATTAATTCTTTATTTTCTTTTTCTATTTTTTCAATTCTACACAGTAGGGTTTGGGTCTCGTCCTTACCTGGTAAAGAAACCTCTTTAGGATGGGCCTGTTCTTCTTCTTTTTTTCCCCTGCATCCTTATGCTTGCTTGACCTCTTTCTACATGGAGGCGGTGGCTGTGGCTAGGTGCTGACTCTGACCCTCATTTTTTGTGGCCTGCCACCTATTGGATTTTCCAATGATCTTTTCTTGATTCTGCTTCTAGAGGATTTCCATTGCTCTTTAGTCATCCTAGCTTCCTTTGGAGCGTCAGTGGAGTTTTAAAATTTCTTCTGGTGTGAAGTATTCATCTTTTTGCTCATGAAATATTCCAAGCTCCGACCTTGACGTTCTAGGGTGTCCATTATGATTAATTTTATAAGGTCGTGGTTGGTGACACAAGTTTCCAAATGTGAAGCAACCTTCATATCAACAAACATATGCTTTAGGTTCTCCGACATGAAATATGGAAGTTAACCAATTTCCTGTGTCGAAGATGGTTTAACAACGAGAAATGATAATTAAACACTATTGTCGCTCGTACTTCACAAGTAATGTATTTGATAATGTATAAGGCAACATCTCCCCATGGCCGAGGAAGCGACAATCGGTTAATTCCCCTGCCTTTCTTCTCCAATTGTTCCTCATTAGGGAATTTTGAGGTCTAAAATGGGCCTCCTAAGAAAAATGTACAACCAAAATAAACTTTATCAGAACTAATAACATTCAAGTTAATGATTTCAACTATGGGGATGATTCACCATTTTTGGAGTAAAAAAGTAAAAATATTAAAAAATAATAAAATAATAAACTACTTTTTCAACTTGTATTTTGAACATATCTCCCTAAGTTTTTACTCAAATTTTGAGCGGGAGTATTTGTTGGATGCAAAATTTAATTCCTCATCCAAGGAGTATCCATGATGCATACTTTCTATGGACCTTGCTACACGAAAAGTGAGAAATACATGAAAAAACGTGATAAAAACGTGATTGCAATCACACATTTCATGTATTTCTCATTTTTCGTGTAGCATGATCCATCGAAAGTATGCAGCATTGGTACTCCTTAGATGAGGAATCAAATTTTGCATCCAACAAGTGTTTCCACTCAAAATTTGAGTAAACCCATAGGGAGATAAATTGAAAATAAGAGTTGAAAAAATAGTTTTTTTTCCTCTAAAATTTGAAGATGTAATCTAATCTTATTTTATTATTTCCACTATTATTTTATAATTTCTTGAGGAGGCCCATTTTAGACCTCAAAAGTCCCCTAATGCCCTTTGCAGAAATTCTTCCTTGAGGGAAGGATTATTGCTTTTCAAGCTAAACCATCTTTTTCCTACAGATTACAATGCTGACACTCTGGCAATTACTTCTTCAATGACTTCTAACTTCAACCCCCTGACCTCCGTCTGATTCCTGTTCAAATTCTTGGCAAACTCGAGGGCAACAGTTTCTTCCGACCCTTTGAGTTGTTCGAAGAACTCAAACCATCCCGCCTCTTTAAAAATCTGACATGCCTTCGGGAAATTCTCCAATGCTTCTGTGGAATTGGGCTCATGCTTGACTACTGCTCCTCCCATCTCTGCTTCAGACAATACCCTCTGTGCACTGTCTACTTTCTCGGCTGATAATTCTGTGAAATGAAGATGCAATGCTTCATTGGGATAGATATCGGGGTAGTAAAATCAAGGATGTTAGATCAGGGGATCGTACGATATGCGTTATAGTCTCATTATTAATTCAGGGTCGTGGAAATCTGTCTTAAATGTAATTTAAACCTATAACATGATTGACATAAAAAGGTGATAATGATTGTAGGATTTGATAATGATTACAAGGTCTGTCACTTTAAGTATGATTTAAATTACAGATTGTGAAATGATTCGCCCTCCCCTCGAGTTTTAATGCAACAATCATCAGATGGAACATCATATTAATTTCCATAATCGTTAAATAAAGAAAATCAATATACCTTTCGAATGACTCACCGACAGTGATCTGGCAGAAAATTACTGGTGACATTTTTTATTATGACGACAACATGCTGATTAGGTCATTTATTTTGGTGGCAACATTCTAGTGATATAATTTATTAAGGTAGACGATTATGCCCAATTCGTTGTTGCAGATTGTTAGCTGTTACAGGTGTAACAACAAATGTAATCACTAACACTACTCTTTACAATAGAACTCTTATTTACAACACTTTGAAAAACTTTTAAAGAAAGAAGGAAAAGACTTAAGTGTGTAACAACATAAGGTAACATGTACGAAATAGATGATGCTATTACAAGGAAAAAAACGTGTAACATCCACCACATAGTGGTTTTCAACTGTTACCATTATTTGCCTACACCCTTATAAGAGTTTTTCATAGACAAAACTTTATTTATATATTATTATTACTCTTATTATTTTATTTGGGTGTATCAGCCGCCAACATAGTTGGTTTTCAACTGTTATGCTTATTGAGGATTAAAATTTGGCAGCGCAGGAGAACTTTCCCTTGCTCCTATAATTTGAAGATTAGATTCCGTGACAATGTTGACAAATGAATCATTTAAAGCTAGTTTGTGATATAACAGAAGATGATACCCATTAGCAAGTAAGGATGTCCTAACATTGTCGATGGTGACTAAATTCACAGTCCCATTGTCAAAGACTGTATCAAATTCATAAGGACCTAGCCATCTGGTGCAGAGCTTCCCCTTGAAATCCTTGAATCGTGAAACATATAGTAGAGCCCAATCTCCTTTCTAAAACACCTTTTTTTTTATTAATTTTTCGTGCCAGTTAGCCCTTTGTTGCTGGATGATATCTGTTTGTTGAATGGCTGCCAACCTCTTTTCATCAAGTTAATTTAGTTGATTTAACTATTGTTTATGTGTTGTACCCAAATCTAGATTCATTTGTAGTGTTGTTCTCAGTTCCTTTATTTCGAACTCTATGGGAAATAAAATATTTTTACCATAAACTAATTCGTATGATGAGAATCCCATAGTGTTCTTCCATGAAGTCCTATATGCCCACAACGCTTCTGACAATTTATAAACCCAATTCCTTCAGTGGCTGGCCATAATCTTGGTAATAATTCCTTCAATAACCTTATTGGTGCTTTCTACTTGGTCATTTTCAAGTGGATGATAAGGTGAAGTAATCCTATGACAAATTTTGTATTTCTCAACTAGCTCCTGGATCAAATGAGATGTGAATTACGGCCCTCCTTTTGTCACTATTTCTCGAGGAACCCCAAAGTGAACAAAAATGTCTTCAAACAAAAACTCTGAAAAAACCTGTTCTGTGGCTCTGGTTAGTGCCTTTTCTTCAACCCACTTTGTGACATAATCTGTGCAGACTAGGATGTAAGACTTTTGTTGAGATGGAGGATTAATTAGCCCTACAAAATGTAAGGCCCACTTCTCAAACGACTCTAAAACTATTTGAGGGTGTAATGACATCTCACATGACTGGAGCGGTTGAGCTATTATTTGACTCTTTGTGTCCTGGAGTATAGTAGGCCAATAATACATTGTTAAACACACCTTATACCTTGTCCTTTTATCTGCAAAGTACCCCCCACAAGGTTCTTCATGACAATATTTAAGGATATCA
The DNA here is from genome assembly GCA_000404065.3 of Pinus taeda. Taxonomy (NCBI): domain Eukaryota; kingdom Viridiplantae; phylum Streptophyta; class Pinopsida; order Pinales; family Pinaceae; genus Pinus; species Pinus taeda. The sequence goes on from APFE031582409.1 coordinate 214,434, forward strand.
AATATTTCATCGTCCCTCACACAATGCCTAATCTGATGATCTGACCCAGTGTGATAGAGGTTTCCTTCGATCCAAGAGTATCTTGCACTTTGATGAACAACTCTTTTCTTCTCGTGTGAGGATAGGTGTTGTGGGAGTCTTCCTACAACAAGATAATTAGCGATGTCTGCATACGACAGTGAGTGAGTTGAAATAACAAAAAGATATTCATCAGGAAAAGAATATTCAACATGCATGCATTTATCACCAATAGTCAACCTAGAAAGAAAATCAGCCACTGCATTGTCTTTCCCAGGTTTATCTAGGATTGTGTTGTGGCCAGCAACAACCCCCCCTTTTTCATTTAAGTGTTTGTCCAAAATGCTAAATGAATGGGGACCCCTAGTTTAATTTTGAGAAAAATCAAATTTTCCTTCTTCAAAATAAAGCTACCATCGTAAGCTTAGAGAGATCTTTCGAATATTTTTAACCTAAGTCTACGATAAGGTAAAGGTCTTTAAAAAATTGCATTAATGCGCAAGGCCTCCCACGTTAAACCTAACGTCGCATCGCAGGAAGTAATGTTCATAAGGAAAAACCTCAGAATCTGCTGATCTGCGATAACACCGATCACAAGATCGCACATCGCAGAAATAAACTGGCAATACTTAACAAACTTCAAACTCCTGCGACTCGCGATGTTGCGACCTGCGATATTGCGATTGCCGCGATGGCACAGTCTGCGATTGGCGCGCCTTGCGATGGCACGATCTTCAATGTAACGTAAGCAAATCATGAATCATTTAATCGCGAATCCTTCGGGCGCGCCATTCAAAGAAAAGCCACTTACCATAATCTGACCCCAAATCATGCGCTTTTAATGATAGTAAGTGGATTAGTTGTCAGTTATTTAATGAAATAAAGACGCATGCTTTTCTGAAGAATTATTTCACGTAAGGTGGCATATTTGGTATATCTGTTGCATTTAAAACTCTCCCATCAGCTTTCTCAATCAGTCATTTCCACTTCGCTCGTAATCTACAGGAACTAAGAGATAAGAAGATTCAAAAGCCGAACACAGGAGCAAATGGGAAAGAAACATAAAGCCCAAGGCTCCGAGACGAAGGAAAAGACAAAGGAGATGGCGCCATTGTACACAGACACTGCATGCAACAGGGACGCAGGAATTTTGACCTGAGAAGGCATGTATAGGCTGCTGGAGGAGGAAAATCCTAGAGTAATGAAGGTTGATAGCGCCGCGGGATCACAAAACTCTTCCGAGGCATCCTTAGAAGAGCTGGCATGTTCGTTTCTTCACCAAATAGCAGCTAGACCCAAGATTTTTCCGTATACAGATATGATCAGATGGATACTTGACAATGCAGAGTTACAAGGCAGACAATTCAAGGCTCAAGGGCATGGGCTCATAGGATCATTCACCGCACAAGACTTAAAGCTTATGTATCATCTTCATGAGCCTCAGACAAGCTACAACACGCAATTTTTCAAGAAATTTGCAGCAAAGAACCCAAACCTGGCAGAAACCACGAAAGAATGGACCAGAAGAGAGGAGCCGCTAAAAAGGGACAAAAATGGTATGTACAGCACTGGTTCCCTCACCTCTCTGTATTGTTTTACTGCGGCCATGCTTTGCAGGCTGTTTGGGATGCCAGACATAAATAAATTTTCGTCCGAATGGCTACCACTCATAGACGCTGCCACAAACGTCGATCTCGTGGATTGGGCCAAAATATTTTCTAATAATCTCTACACTGCTGTTATGAATTACCGGTCTAAGAGATCCCTGTCTCAAAGGGTCTATCCTCCTTTTTATCTGTCTGCTTATATTATGGATTCTATTTGCTATGTATCTAAATTCCCAACTATGGGTTGGAAAGGACTACCCAGGACCCGTCACCTTTCATGTTTATCACAAAGTATTATGGATTCACAGTTTGCCCCTCACTTCTATCAGATTTGCCACGGGCTCATCTTACCCCTATATAGGATGATGTAGGTGAGAACCCCTGAGGTGCTCACCGAAGCGCCAATAGACATCATCCCCCATCGCAAGATGGTTCGGGGAAGAAGGTTCACTTATATTAGAGTGTTTGGGAGCACTGTACCTCCACATGTCCTACCTCTATATGTCCCCGACAAGCTTTTGGCTAGGGAAATTGCCTATCAGACTTGCTCAGAAGGCGGCCTAACCAAAGAACTAAAAGACAAGAAGAAGGCCATATGGCCTCAGTTTCCCGTAGCTTGTGGGGCCTTCTCATTGTTCGACGTAGGACACGCTTTCACTATGGAGAATGTGACGTCTCTACAGCTATTTAAATTCCCCACTCAGCCTTTTGACCTAAATAATGTTGCCCATGATTTCACTATAAGTGTCAGAATAAAAGTGTTCGCCGGAAAGAAAGATTTATTTGATGATTTGTTTCAAAGTAAAAGTTCATTCTAGGATTTTTTGCGAGAAGCTCGGTCGAGGTTATCCCCAGATGACCTCCAAAGATTTTTGTTATTCAGAGAAAGAAGGCTAGCCAGTGTTCCCCTAGAAAAGCTGCGACTGCTCGCCAGAGAGCCTCTCCCAGTGTCAGCCTCAGCGGAAACTCCAGTACTTCCAAATCCAAATCTGACGCTGCCCAAGGAACACCTGAACGTTCCAAAAAGTCTGCAAGCGACCAAGGAAAAGGCGAAGAAATAGCCAAAGATACAGCTCAGTCAAGTGCAATGTCGCAGCAGCAAGTTATCGCCTCCCCACCAAGAGATGTCCCTCCTCCCGTCATTAAATCGCCACTCGTCACAACAGAGCTTGATAAAGAATGGGAAAACTTCAACGAGCTAATCAGCCTTGAAGGGCAAATCCCAAGAACACTTGTGAGTGATGCACAGGTAACACATTAAATGGTTTCAACCATAGTCGGTAGTGTCTCAGAAACGGAGCATAGTCATATCGCTCCGCCTTCTGAGCTTCTACTCAGTGTAGAGGAAATTCCCCCACTAGATGTATTCTATAGTCCCCAACATAAAGCAGTGGTGATGAGACAAAGAAAGAAGAGAAAGCTGGAGAATACGCTGTCACAGGACGCTTAACATTTAGACGTCTTATGGAAAGACCCTAACAACAACCGGACAAAAAATCTCACGAAGTTATCTCAGATCGCAGGAGCATACGCTTCTGCGACTATTGACAAGGCGTCGGAAGTTCAGTAACTGTTGAGGGAACAAGAAAACCAAATACAACTACTACAACAACAGCTACAACAAGCCAATGCTAGTATTGAAGCGTCCAAACAACTCGAGAAACTACAGAAGACTTTTCAGCAAATGCAGATAAGCTTATCAAGAGCCTAGACAAAAAGGAAAGCAGTTGCAACTTACAAGAAATACACCAGGACGGCCCAAGCTTGCCGAATTTGTTTCAGAGTCTACTGGCTTAAATGAGCAACTTCTGTAGCAACAGGAAGAGTTGGGACGTAAAATATCACAGTGGAGTCACTATTGCGAGCTGAGCGACAAACTCACCAATCAAGTGACGGACTTGCAAAGTGACTACCACCAGGTTGATAGACGAGTGACAGAGTATCTAGCTTGGCAGGATGGAGAGGAAGGGAAGAGAGAAAATGCACCCAGAATAAACGAAAGCCATAAAGAATTTCTCTTTAACAAATGGGACGATCAAATCAGGCAGGCAGAACAGGCGACGGAGACAGCGGCGACACAGGCGAGCATTCTTATAGACTGTGTAAATGAAAATTTACACAGAGCCAACTTAATCACAGAAACCATCCCAGGATACCTACCAAACAAGTCACGAATGGAGGCAGAATGGAAACAGAAGGCGCAGGAAAGGGGAAAAGCGATCCAGGCATTGAATAGGTTGAATTGGGAGTGTTACTGGGCATACTTAGTCAAGCCACACAGTCAATGGATGACTGTGAAATGCATCATAAACTCTGCCGAGAAAGTAGTGCCAGCTCTCATAGATTCCGTTTTCACAGCCCAGCTCAGCGCAAAAGTCGGCCAATCGACTCTTCTCAAATCCATGATGAACACTTGCAGTTTTAAGGACCAAATTCAGAAGTAGCTTATTTTTAGTAGTTTGTTGTTTCTTTTTATTTTAGATTAGAAAAAGGATGGTCATTTGAGAACCGTATCCTAAAATTTTGTAAA
>APFE031582409.1:218608-252660 GCA_000404065.3 Pinus taeda
TCATTTGGCACTTTTGTACGGTGGAGTCATATTGTTTATGTTTGACATATGAATGGCTTATTATGCGATATGCTGTTCACAACTGTTTTGCCTAACTTCTTATGCAAAATGGTTTATCTTTAATGATTTCTATTCTTATAATAGTTGAATGATCTTTATTACCAGTTATTGTTCGAAATCTTTTTAGATCGCATAATGGAAGATATACAATCCCGGGTTAGGATAGATTTGATGTGTTGTTTCTCACTAGATTACAATAGCATAGAGTAAAGTTAAAGAATCTGAATTAGATTAGCTTAAAAATACTCTTAGATCAGCATAGTTCAACTCTACACACACACATACACACCCAAGATCGGGAAACTGGTCACGTTATCCCCAGTCGGACCCGCTATACCAAACGGATAAGGAGCTGCCAACCAAGGTCCGGACCGGGTGGGTATCCCCCTTGTTGTTGACCCGATTTTCGGGGCTTCAACATATTTGGTGCTAGAAGGAGGGCCTAAACATAGTGTCTGTTGGAATTATTTTGAATTGTAACATTTGAATCTGGATGGCTGCTCACAAACTTCCCATTTGGAGTTGCATCCATGTTCCTACCTCTTCCAACACTCCACCTGAAGTGGTAAGACTCTTGTCTCAGGTAAAATTCAATGGTAAGAATAACTCTTCTGCTTTTAATCATGCTCTTCAATTTATTCAAAGAGTTTTACGTTATGATATTCAAAGAATTGATGAAGGCGTTTTATGCAGAATTTTTACTCTTACATTCACGGTGGAAGCTAGAAAATGGTGCAGAAACCTCCCAGTTGCATCAATTCACAGCTGGGACCAATTCATCAAGATTTTCATTCTTGAATTTGATTGTTATGACTATGACCAGGTATACGATGAAATTGATTATCTCCAAAAAAAAGATGAATCTATTAGGGATTTTAATATGCGATTTCATCTTGATTGTCTAAAGTACGATCTTGAAAGTGAACTCGTAGATGAAGAATCTTTAGATTATGCTGAACATTCCCTGCCTCCTATATCTGATCAAGCAGAAATTAGTTCGAGTTTTGTCTCTTTTCTTTCTAGTATGAACGAGAATTCCAATTTGAATATACAAATCGCTCATAATGAAGAAAGCCCCCAAAGCCTAGGAGTTATCCATACTCTAATACAAGAAGACAAAAGCGAGGACGTTGGAGGGAAGCCTGCCTTAGGACCGGGAGATGACTTTGATACAAAGTCAGATAATATCGTTGCAAATCAACAAATTAGACGCCAAGGTTAGAACAAAAAACTATTTCTCTTTCAAAAAGCATCAGTACACAAAGGTATGATCTAAAACCCGATGTCTATGTTGAATCTGATGAACGAAGATTGTTTCATGATGATAGTTTTAAATGCGTTGCTTCATAATCACACTTCTCTCTTTATCCTGATGTTTTTAATGATGATAACTTTTCCCCTCTCAACATTAAAGATATTTCAAAAAACACAGAGGATAATTCAAATAAGTCATAGTTAGATTTTCAAAATAAAGAGATAGCTATAGAACATCCTTTGATTGTTTCCAAACAAAGATCACTTGAATCACCTTGTCTGAAATTATATGACCAAAAGGAAAAATCTAGGGAAACTGGTAAAATTAGTTATGATGGTTACTTTGCCAACAACGATGTTATTGATTTATCTCAAGTAACTCATCAAAGCTCAAAAAATGAGAGATATTCTAACTTGGAAAACATATCATTCAATCCTCATTTCAAAGCCAAAGATCATTCGCCTGATTTTGCTGACCAAGACGATATCCCGATCTATGATTCATATCATGAAGAAACCCCCATGCCTGTTCACAATCATAATTTATCTTCTGATTCACGAGACCTGGCCAGTTCTTGTGAACAGCAAAATTTTACAAGCTTATCCCAGTTGTGCTGTAACTTTATTTGTACAAAAAAATATTTTTTTTATTGTTCCCACTTGCACTCATTTTGTACAAAATCGGATTGCATTTTAAATTTTCAGTTTTTGATAGATTATTCTGGTATGACCAACGCCTTATCAAAGGACATCCAAAAGACGAGTTGCCATTGTGGAAAGCTAAACTATGTCAAGGAAGTACAGAAATTCCTCTATTACAAGATCATCAAGATATAACAGAAATTCATCCTAATTTTTATGATCCAATAGATATCCAGTTGGAAAGAAGCTTTTGCGAGAAAGAAATTTTGAACAAAATTCCAACTGGAGTTATGCATTCTTATTCTGCATCCAACGTTAACAGTCCAAGAAAAGTTCCGTTCTTAACACTAACGTTGGAAATTTGCATACGTGTAGGAATAAAAATGAGAAGGTGGCTCCATTGGAAATATCATTTCACCTAGTCAATTTTTTGTATATAATTAGAGTAGGAGTAGGAGTAGTTTAGTTAGGTAGTTAGGTTTATTTTTGAATAGTTGATAGTCAAAATAAGAAAAGAAGATTATCCCTATTGTCTACACAACCCTAGGGAATGTCAGCTTCTCATTTCGTTAAGTATTTTTCTCCATAAATAAAGTTTGCTTTGGTCAACAACATTTGAAGTTTATGAAAGACACCTTTTTCTCTATCAAGATTTTGAACTTCTGCTTCTATAAATGACAAATATTTTTCTTTGAAACTTGATCTCTATTATCAATAGAACTTTAATCTAGATATGATATTAGTTTCAACTCCAAAAATTGAAGAAAGCAATCTTAGCGAAGCAATTGTTTTACGTCAGTACAATGAAAGGCATCAATGACAAGATGAGGATTCCCTGTAGAAACAATGATTACCAAAGAAGCTCTATTATTGTCGTCCAAAACTTTCTTAAGGAAAGAAAATTGACTTCCTCCCTGCTAAAGGAAATCGCGGCATTCAGGGAAGCAATCCAATGAAAACACTATATCTCAAAGAATAAGAGGTCTCATCACGAGCCGACTTATCATCATCACATATATTATAACTTGCTGACTTTGCCAAAACTGTCCACCAAAACAGGGCAACGACTCAAGATTGTTGCAATCAAAAGACAAGGGGTCTCATCACGAGCTAGCTTGTTCAACAAAAGTATAAATCGAGTGAGTGACTGTGTCATAATTTGGCCACCAAACCAAGACATTATTCTTTAGAGAATAAAAAAAGAAAAAGTGTCAAAATGGGTTTTTCTCTGAATGGTTGTAAACACACTTAGGCAGGATAAAGGATCATTACTGGTTAATAGGTAACCCTGTCGAGGCTATGGACGCCTGCTGGTAGCAGAGGCTCTACCTGTGACAAAGAAGCATATTTGAAAAGGACTGCTATACAGGGAAGACTTTATTTTAATTTTTATTTAAGACCAAGTAAGGGCTGGTGTAAATGCAAGAACAAGCTAAGAATACAAGTAAATAGAATGGAGTTGAAACGAAATATCATTGATAGTTTGAAGTATAATATTTTTATCTTTCTATAATAAAGTTTAAGTTTTATGAGATTTTTTTTTTATTACTTTTAGAAGTTTGGAAAACATCAAAAGAAGGTCAGAGATAACTGGTTCTCCCAAGTGAATCGCCAATTGTTGTGGCCAGCAACAACCCCCCCTTTTTCATTTAAGTGTTTGTCCAAATGCTAATGAATGGGGACCCCTAGTTTAATTTTGAGAAAAATCAAATTTTCCTTCTTCAAAATAAAGCTACCATCGTAAGCTTAGAGAGATCTTTCGAATATTTTTAACCTAATTTTACGATAAGGTAAAGGTCTTTAAAAAATTGCATTAATGCGCAAGGCCCCCCACGTTAAACCTTACGTCGCATCGCAGTAAGTAATGTTCATAAGGAAAAACCTCAGAATCTGCCGATCTGCGATAACACCGATCGCAAGATCGCAAATCGCAGAAATAAACTGGCAATACTTAACAAACATCAAACTCCTGCGACCCGCGATGTTGCGACCTGCGATATTGCGATCGCCGCGATGGCACAGTCTGCGATTTGGAGATTTGCGATTAGCGCGCCTTGCGATGGCACGATCTTCAATGTAACGTAAGCAAATCATGAATCATTTAAACGCGAATCCTTCGTGCACGCCATTCAAAGAAAAGCCACTTACCATAATCTGACCCCAAATCATGTGCTTTTAATGATAGTAAGTGGATTAGTTGTCAGTTATTTAATGAAATAAAGACGCGTGCTTTTCCGAAGAATTATTTCACGTAAGGTGGCATATTTGGTATATCTGTTGCATTTAAAACTCTCCCATCAGCTTTCTCAATCAGTGATTTCCACTTCGCTCGTAATCTGCAGGAAGTAAGAGATAAGAAGATTCAAAAGCCAAACGCAGGAGCAAATGGGAAAGAAACATAAAGCCTAAGGCTCCGAGACGAAGGAAAAGACAAAGGAGATGGCGCCCTTGTACACAGACACTGCATGCAACAGGGACGCAGGAATTTCGACCTGGGAAGGCATGTATAGGATGCTGGAGGAGGAAAATCCTAGAGTAATGAAGGTTGATAGCGCCGCGGGATCACAAAACTCTTCCGAGGCATCCTTAGAAGAGCTGGCATGTTCATTTCTTCACCGAATAGCAGCTAGACCCAAGATTTTGCCGTATACAGATATGATCAGATGGATACTTGACAATGCAGAGTTACAAGGCAGACAATTCAAGGCTCAAGGGCATGGGCTCATAGGATCATTCGCCGCACAAGACTTAAAGCTTATGTATCATCTTCATGAGCCTCAGACGACCAACAACACACAATTTGTCAAGAAATTTGCAGCAGAGAACCCAAACCTAGCAGAAACCACTAAAGAATGGACCAGAAGAGAGGAGCCGCTAAAAAGGGACAAAAATGGTATGTATAGCATGGGTTCCCTCACCTCTCCGTATTGTTTTGCTGCGGCCATGCTTTGTAGGCTGTTTGGGATGCCAGACATAAATAAATTTTCGTCCGAATGGCTACCACTCATAGACGTTGCCACAAACGCCAATCTCGTAGATTGGGCCAAAATATTTTATGATAATCTCTACACTGCTGTTATGAATTACCGGTCTAAGAGATCCCTGTCTCAAAGGGTCTATCCTCCTTTTTATCTGTCTGCTTATATTATGGATTCTATTTGCTATGTATCTAAATTCCCAACTATGGGTTGGAAATGGACTACCTAGGACCCGTCACTTATTCATGTTTATCACAAAGTATTATGGGATTCACAGTTTGCCCCTCACTTCTATCAGATTTGCCATGGGCTCATCTTACCCCTATATAGGATGATGTATGGTGAAGAACCCCCGAGGTGCTCACCCGAAGCGCAAATAGACATCATCCCCATCGCAAGATGGTTCGGGGAAGAATGGTTCACTTATATTTGAGTGTTTGGGAGCACTGTACCTCCACATGTCCTACCTCTGTATGTCCCCGACAAGCTTTTGGCTAGGGAAATTGCCTATCAGACTTGCTCAGAAGGCGGCCTAACCAAAGAACTAAAAGACAAGAAGAAGGCCATATGGCCTCAGTTTCTTGTAGCTTGTGGGGCCTTCTCATTGTTCGATGTAGGACATGCTTTCGCTGAAGTGGAGAATGTGACGTCTCTACAGCTATTTAAATTCCCCGCTCGGCCTTTTGACCTAAATAATGTTGCCCATGATTTCACTATAAGTGTCAGAATAAAAGTGTTCGCCGGAAAGAAAGATTTATTTGATGATTTGTTTCAAAGTAAAAGTTCATTCCAAGAAATTTTGCGAGAAGCTCGGTCGAGGTTATCCCCAGATGACCTCCAAAGATTTTTGTTATTCAGAGAGAGAAGGCTAGCCAGTGTTCCCCTAGAAAAGCTGCGACTGCTCGCTAGAGAGCCTACTCCCAGTGTCAGCCTCAGCGGAAACTCCAATACTTCCAAATCCAAATCTGACGCTGCCCAAGGAACACCTGAATGTTCCAAAAATTCTGCAAGTGACCAAGGAAAAGGCGAAGAAACAGCCAAAGATACAGCTCAGTCAAGTGCAATGTCGCAATAGCAAGTTATCGCCTCCCCACCAAGAGATGTCCCTCCTCTCGTCATTAAATCGCCACTCGTCACAACAGAGCTCGATAAAGAATGGGAAAACTTCAACGAGCTAATCAACCTTGAAGGGAAAATCCCAAGAACACCTGTGAGCGATGCACAGGTAACACAGGAAATGGTTTCAACCATGGTCGATAGTGTCTCAGAAACGGAGCACAGTCATATCGCTCTGCCTTCTGAGCTTCTACTTAGTGTAGAGGAAATTCCCCCACTAGATGTATTCTATAGTCCCCAACATAAAGCAGTGGTGAGGAGACAAAGAAAGAAGAGAAAGCTGGAGAATACGTTGTCACAGGACGCTTAACATTTAGACGTCTTATGGAAAGACCCTAACAACAACCCGACAAAAAATCTCACGAAGTTGTCTCAGATCGCAGGAGCATACGCTTCTGCGACTATCAACAAGGTGTCGGAAGTTCAGCAACTATTGAGGGAACAAGAAAACCAAATGCAACTACTACAACAACAGCTACAACAAGCCAATGCTAGTATTGAAGCGTCCAAACAACTCGAGAAACTACAAGAAGACTTTCAGCAAATGCAGATAAGCTATCAAAGAAGCCTAGACGAAAAAGGAAAGCAGTTGCAAGCTTTACAAGAAATACACAAGGACGAGCCCAAGCTTGCCGAATTTGTTTCAGAGTCTACTAGCTTAAATGAGCAACTTCTGCAGCAAAAGGAAGAGTTGGGACGTAAAATATCGCAATGGAGTCACTATTGCGAGCTGAGCGACAAACTCACCAATCAAGTGACGGACTTGCAAAGTGACTACGACCAGGTTGACAGACGAGTGACAGAGTATCTAGCTTGGCAGGATGGAGAGGAAGGGAAGAGAGCAAATGCACCCAGAATAAACGAAAGCCATAAAGAATGGCTCTTTAACAAATGGGACGATCAAATCAGGCAGGCAGAACAGGGGGCGGAGACACCGGCGACACAGGCGAGCATTCTTATAGACTGTGTAAATGAAAATTTACACAGATCCAACTTAATCACAGAAACCACCCCGGGATACCTACCAAACAAGTCACGAATGGACGCAGAATGGAAACAGAAGGCGCAGGAAAAGGGAAAAGCGATCCAGGCATTGAACAGGTTGAATTGGGAGTGTTACTGGGCATACTTAGTCAAGCCACACAGTCAATGGATGACTGTGAAATGCATCATAAACTCAACCGAGAAATTAGTGCCAACTCTCATAGATTTCGTTTCCGCAGCCCAGCTCAGCGCAGAAGTTGGCCAACCGACTCTTCTCAAATCCATGATGAACACTTGCAGTTTTAAGGACCAAATTCAGAAGTAGCCTATTTTTAGTAGTTTGTTGTTTCTTTTTATTTAGATTAGAAAAGGGACGGTCATTTGAGAACCGTATCCTATAATTTTGTAAAAACACTATTGTTAGAATTAGGAAGTAGTATTTTAACCCTTCTCATGCATTTAGAGAAGGGTCCATAGATTTGTCAAAAACTTATCCTCAGAACATGCACTTCTGCACCCTCAGAGGAGGTTTTGATGAATGGATGGATCGAGATTTATTTTTTACTTGCATTTTGATATCTGCTACTGATGTTGCACTTTTGTACTCTTGGTAGATTTTAGAACAAGTAGAGATAGATCGTTTTTGCTTGAAACTTATGGGTAGAACTAAGTCATAAATGGTACTTTTATCTCTTGCAATTCCTGCTCATATTCTTTAAGTGATTTACAGTTTCAGTTGTTTATATGTTACTGCATGAATGTATGGGTTATCATTTGGCACTTTTGTACGGTGGATTCATATTGTTTATGTTTGACATATGAATGGCTTATTATGCGATATGATGTTCACAACTGTTTTGCCTAACTTCTTATGCAAAATGGTTTATATTTAATGATTTCTATTCTTATAATAGCTGAATGATCTTTATTACCAGTTATTGTTCGAAATCTTTTTAGATCGCATAATGGAAGATATACAATCCCGGGTTAGGATAGATTTGATGTGTTGTTTCTCACTAGATTACAATAGCATAGAGTAAAGTTAAAGAATCTAAATTAGATTAGCTTTAAAATACTCTTAGATCAACATAGTTCAACTCTACACACACACACACACACCCAATATCGGGAAATTGGTCCCGCTATCCCCAGTCGGACCCGCTATACCAAACGGATAAGGAGCTGCCAACCTAGGTCCGGACCGGGTGGGTATCCCCCTTGTTGTCGACCCGATTTTCGGGGCTTCAACAGATTGTTATATCAAATTTCTGTAGCAACAATAACCAATGCATAACCCTACCATTAGTGATTTGTTTATTTATTAGAAAATGAATGGTAGAGTGGTAAGTGTGTACAAACACTTGATATCCCGTAATGTAGTGTCGAAATTTGTTGATGGAATGCACTAATGCAAGAAATTATTTTTCTATCACCATGTAATTCAGATCAACTGGGGTCAAATTATTACTTATATAATAGATGGCATAAGGTTTTCTGTCCTCTAGCTGACCCAACACAGCTCCCACAACAGTATCAGATGCATCTATGGCTATATGAAATGACAAGCTCCAGTTTGGTACTCGCAAAACAGGGGTTTCTGATACACACTTTTTCAATTATGTAAAGGCTTGCTCGCATTTCCCTATCCAAACAAATTCCACATCTTTAACAAGTAGAGAAAATAAAGGGGATGCAATTCTTGAAAAATTCTCTATGAACCTTCTATAATACCCTGTGTGTCCCAAAAAATTGTGTACCTCTTTTTGTGTTATGGGAACTATAATTTTTAGAATTACATCTATCTTAGTAGGCTCTACTTTAATTCCATCAACATAGATAAAATGTCCCAACACAATTCCTTCATTCATCATCATGGGACATTTTTATGTACTTAAATCAATATTAGTTTGTACACATCATTCTAGTACATTTTCAAGGTTAACTAATGTTGTTTCAAAGGCTTTGCCATAAGGTGTAAAGTCATCCATGAATACTTCTAAACAATCATGTAAAAAATCTGAAAATATTCCCAATATCTCCCTTTGGAAAGTTTCTGACATGTTACAGAGTCCAAAAGGAAAAACTTTGTATGCCAAGGTTCCCCAAGGGTAGGTAAAGGTGGTTTTATCCTGATATTCTAGGGCAATCTATATCTGATTCTATCCTCTAAATCCATCTAGAAATGAAAAGAATTTCTTTCCAAACAAGGTATCAAGGACCTGGTCTATGAATGGCAAAGGGAAATGGTCCTTTTGGGTGGCCTTGTTAAGTTCTGTTGGAAATACTGAGTGGGGGGTGAATCAATATTTCTTTTTTTTTTTTAAATTGTTCTAGTGATTACCAAAGCATATATAGATATGTATATGTATACACAGAACCCATAAATCAATAGCTGAAATTAATGCTTTTATTAAAACTCAAGATAGTGCAATGAAATAAATACAATATAAGTATATATCTAATTATGAATAGTTGCCAAGCTCCAACTTGGACTTCAGTAAGGCTCCAAACTCCAGATCACCAACTCTATTTTTGCAGTGGTTCTCCACTTAGGAGCACATACCCCCAATGACTTTAGTCCTGTTCAGGTCTGAGGCTCCAACCTCTTGGGCTCCAACCCAACCTGTTTAGCTGAGGTTCTCTCACTCCTACTCTCCTGCCTCTACTGTTTCTTGTGCCTCTACAGCCTCCATTGCTTCTGCTGCCTCACACTCTAGTTCTTCACACAACAACAGCAACTGCAGTTCTCTGTTTTTATTGTTTTTTTTTATTGATTCCCCTTGCCTCTGTCTCTTCGTTTTCTCTTACCACTGCCTCTTTGTCTTACTCCTCGGTCGCTGTGGCTTCCTCTGTGTTGTGCAAGTTTACCGACTCTCTGAGGACACGTAGATTCATTTGAGAGGTCCAAAACTCCACGGAGAACACATCTTCCCGGTTACGACTGTAACAACGCTCCTTTGACAATGATTGTGGGCATGCACATAGTTTTGTCTTTGGTTTAGACAGAGGCGTTATGCCCCAATCGCACTCTCTAGTGCTCTGATACACCCTCCTGAATCATCGGACCAGTTACTGACCAGTTATCATAGGCCTTTTGGCCTAAGAACCATGCGCAGGCGAAAAACACGATTACATAGGAAACTACAAGCAAAACAATGGAAATGACTGAAGGGTGGACTTCAGGATGTGTTACACCCGTGTTTATTTATGCATCAGTTCCGCGATTAGATCGCAATCGGCGATTCGTGACTCCTAGGGATCCTTTATATTTTAGACCCAAGACTGCGCTGATGGCCGACGACCGATCCTCCACTACTCCGTTGGACTAGATGCGATATGGTATTAAACCATGGTTTATATGCCCGTCGGGTCTACAACCTTAATGCAATTAGCGCTTTCATGTGGTAAGGCTTCATGGCTTGTGATCTGCGACGGATGTGATGACAGGTTAAGTCATATTGTAATGTAGCGGTGGGTCCGCATGCATTCATCACAATCAGTGGTTGGGTATGTATCGCAATTGGGGGTTTCCCTTGCTGGAGGTTCGATGCGATATTGCTATCGGTGATTGCACATCGCAAAGGTCTAGGTCTAGACCTTAACGAAGACCACTCCTTTATAGTGATGCGATATGAGGTACCGGACCTGATATGTCTCAGCGCTCCTGTGTATAAGGTTTCAAGTCCACAATCCACCTCCGATAGTGTATTTGCCCATATATGCATAGTTTTTCCGGCCGATAGTGTTAAAGCATATATACCCAAGTCTTTCTGCCTCTGTTTGCATTAGATGCATATACATATGGTTTTTTGCCGCCGATGGGTAAATACATATATATACACGTCTTTCTTCCTTCGATAATATGAATGCACATATATATATGTTTTTGCATCCATCTGCTTCCTTCATTTCTTCGATGGCTCCGTTTTCATCCATTGCTCGTTCGATGGCTCCCGATAGCTCTATTTTGCATATCTCTAAGTTCTGCTCCGCTTGGCTTCGTCTGCTCCTCTTGACTCCATGTACTCCTCTTGGCTTCGTTTGCTCCTCTAATATTTCCATATTGACATCAATGACAAAATGTGTCCAATAATCTCCCCCTTTGTTATTGATGGAAATATCTTCTGCTCTCCCCCTTTGACATCAATGGCAAAGGAATGCATACGGACTCCCCCTGTCAAACTGCTCCCCCTGTCCTGTTACATCCTTATGAATGAATTTGAGTGATGATAAAGAAATAACCCCCATATTTTGACGCAGATGCTTGAATGCTTCTTGAGGAAGAGGTTTTGTGAAAATATCAGCTATCTCCTCCTTAGTACTGATATATTTCAGGATGATGTTTCGTTCAATGACTTGTTCATGGGGGAAATGATACTTGATTGGTATGTGTTTGGTTCTTGAGTGCATCACTGGATTTTTGCTGAGACTGATAGCACTTGTGTTGTCACAATAGATGGTAATTGTTTGATTAGTACATATGTCGACATCTTTTAGAGCTTCCTTCATGCATAATATCTGAGTACAACAGTCTACTGCAGCAATATACTCAGCTTCGGCTGTGGATAATGATATGGATGATTGTTTTTCGCTGAGCCAGGATACTAAATAGTCTCCTAGGAAGAATGCATTTCCGTTAGTACTTTTCTGATCATCTATACTTCCAGCCCAATCAACATCTGTGTATGCAGTTACAGTCAGTGTTGAGCTCTTTGGGTACCAAAGACCAAAATCAAAAGTTCCTTTCGGGTATCTAAGAATTCTTTTTATAGCTAATAAGTGGGATTGTTTGGGAGCAGATTAAAATCTTCCCACCATTCCTACTACCTGAATTATGTCTAGTCTTGTAGCTGTTAAGTATAGAAGGGCTCGAATCATTGACCTGTAATGAGTTGCATCTACTAGAGGGGAGTCATCATCTTTGCCCAATTTGCAGTTTGTGGTCATAGGTGTGCTCATGGGTGCACAATCCTCCATTCCATATTTTTTGAGCATGTCTTTTAGATATTTGGTTTGAGATATACACAATCCTGCTCTAGTTTGAGATACTTGAAGTCCAAGGAAGTGGGACAGCTCTCCTATCATTGACATCTCAAACTCTTTTGACATGCTTTGAGAAATTCATGTCTCATTTCATCATTATTACTAGCAAAAATCAGATCATCAACATAAACAAGAGAAACTGGTAACTTACCTTCATTTGTATTTATGTATAGATTACTTCCAGCCACTCCCTTTTTGAAGCCTTGTTCTTGTAGGTAGTGATCCAATCTTGCATACCAAGCTCTAGGAGCTTGTTTCAACCCATATAAAGCCTTTTTCAACTTACAAACTAAGTCCTTTCCTGCTGTTAGATCAAAACCTTCTGGCTACTCCATGTAGACTTCCTCCTTGAGTTCCCCATTTAGAAATGCTGATTTCATGTCCATTTGATAGATTTTGAATCCTTTTGAACAAGCAAATGCCAAGAACATCTTGATAGCTTCCATACGGGCCACTGGTGCAAATGTCTCTTCAAAGTCAATTCCTTCAATTTGTGAATAGCCTTTGCAGACAAGTCTTGCCTTGTTTCTGATAACCTATCCTTCCTCATTCATTTTATTTTTGAACACCCATTTGGTTCCTATTATGTTTTTGTCCTTTGGATGAGGTACCAGCTCCCATGTCTTGTTCTTCTCAATTTGGGACATTTCTTCTTCCATGGCTTTTACCCAATGAGGATCCTTGTTTCTGCAAATGTTTCTGGTTCTATCATAGATAGAAGGGAAATGAATTTTCTCTTGGGTGTGATTGTTATCCTTCTTCGGGTCTGCACACCTTCATGTCTATCACCAATGATCCGCTCTTCTGGATGATATCTTTGGATATACTTCATCTTTGAAGGGGTATTAGGTGGTTCTCTTTCCTCTTCTTCTTCTTATTCTTCCTCATCTATTTCTTCTTCTTTAGGTTCTTCTTCTTCAATGAGAAAGTCATATTCATGTTCTTCAATTTCCTTTTTTGGAAGATCTTCATCAACCTTTACATCATTTCTTTCCACTATTTTCTTCAGTTGATAATTGTAGCACTTGTAAGCCTTGCTCCGTGTAAAGTATCCAAGAAATATCCCTTCATCAACTTGAGAATCAAACTTTCCTGGTGAGCCATCATTTATTTATATGAAGCACTTGCTTCCAAAGATCTTGAAGTACTTCATCGAAGCAGGTCTTCCTTTCCATATCTCATAAGGAGTTTTTTCACAATTTGGTCTTAATTGAGTTCGATTCAATGTATAGACAATTGTCCCTACTGATTCTCTCTAGAATCTAGGTTGTAAGTCTGCTGCTAATAGCATTGTTCTTGCCATTTCTTGGACTGTTCGATTTCTTCTTTCAACTACCCCATTTTTCTGAGGTGTTCTGGCAACAGAGAATTCCCTTTTAATTCCATGAATATTACAAAACTCACTAAATTCGTTTGATGTGAATTCTCCCCCTCGGTCTGTTCTGAGGCATTTAATTTTTGAATCTTTTTCATTTTCTACAAGGGTTTTTAGATTCTTAAAACACTCAAAAGTTTCAGATTTATACTTTATAATAAAAATCCACATCATTCTAGTATAATCATCAACAAATAACACAAAGTACCTTTCTCCTTGGAGTCCCTGATTTCTAGTTAGCCCATACACATCAGCATAGATGATCTCCAAGGGCTTGAATGTAGAGAGCTCCTTTGTCTTGTGGCTGATTCTGGTCTGCTTTCCATGTTGACATGGACCACACACTCCTTGATTTGGTTTGAACAGCCTTGGGATGTCTCGTACTGCTTTGATCTTGCTGATATTGATCAAATTTTCGAAGCTTGTATGTCCAAGTCGCTTGTGCCACAACCAACTCTCATCTGTCTGACTCAAGCAACATTTATTTTCTTAAATCTTGTTCAGAATGTAAATGTTGTCTGGTGTTCTCACCCCTTTTGCCACAAGTTCCCCTGAGGCAGAGTTCCTTATTTCACAGTGTTTGGTGCTGAAGACAACCTTATTTCCTTGATCACAGATTTGGCTGACACTCAGGAGGTTGTGTTTGAGTCCGTCAACTAGTTGAGCATCTTGAGCTTTTTCTTTTTCCATTGATCAGAGTAACTGTTCCTTTTCCTATAATTCTGCTAGATCCGCTTCCAAATGACACATTCCATTCCTTTTTGCTCAGTGGGACAAACTTCCTTCTGTCTCTTGTCATGTGTCTGGAGCACCCACTATCCACAAACCAATGGTTTCCATTATTTTGAGCATATAGAGCTAGGCCGCATTTATCCATGCTGGAGTTCTTGCTAGTTGTCTTTCTTACTTTAAGTGGGTAGTCTTGTTCATAGTGTCCATTATTGTAGCAGAAAGGCAAATCAGATCAAATTTGGTCAAGGGATCAAATGAATTGAAGGTTTTGATTTGTCCCTAACTTTTGGGGGCATATGAGTTGATTATTCGGTCCTTTATCTTTGTCTTTTCACTTCTGCGAGCCATACAATGTCTGCCTTGATGACCGAAGTTTTTACAGTGAAATAAGTGTCCAAGAAAGATGGTTTTGTACCTGTTGAAGCAGCCACTGTTTGAGTCGATTTCCTTCCTGGGAATTACTCCTCCCTCATTCTTTGGATTTGCGATGGGCCCTTGGTGGAGTACAGGTTTGTATTTGTTGTAGTGTCCATGATTCGACTCCACATTCTTCTTTGGAGCAATTCTCTCTTCATTCTTGGGATCTGGGATACACTTTTGATAACATACTTTTTCATCTTTTGGATTGCAGGAAAGTGCATCGGCATAGCTTTTCGCACTATTCTTAATGCTTGAGGATTATCCTTTGAAACCTATTCCAAACTTGTCACGTTGAGGTTTTTGATTTTTCAGAATAGTCTCAAGTATTTGAGAGCTTTTACAACCCTTTTTAACTTGCTCCAACTACTTTCTTAGAGACACTATTTCGGCCTCACGTTCTTCACAAGTCTCTTCTTTTTCTTTAAGCTTTGCTTCCAAGAGATCTTCTCTCCTTCTTGTTTCCTCGTTTTCCAATTTGAGAGAAATGATTTTGTCCCGTAGTTTCTCATTTTCTTCAATGGCGCTTATTAATAGTTCATCTACATTTCCTTCCAGCCCTAAGTCATCATCATCTGCGAGTACCATGAATAATGTTTCTTGCCTTTCATCATGATCACTTTCCTCATCTGATTTCTTTTTGATGACCATAAACTCATCCTCATCAGACTCATCTTGCTTGGAGAAGAAGTTTTTCTTATTGAACCCTTTCTTTTTGTGTGTCGTTCTTTTAGAATTTCCTTCATCATCACTGTCATGTTTATGAGGACATTTTGCTGCATAATGACCTATTTTACCACATTTAAAACAGATAAGAGGATACTTGCCTTTAATCTTATATCCTCTCTTAAGCTTTCATACAAATTGAGCCAATTCAGATTCCACATCTGACTAACCACTAGAGTCATTCCTTTCTTTCCCCTTATTTGACTTTGAGGCCTTAAATGCTGCATCTTTGGAGCTTGGGCCACCTTTCCTCATTTCATAAGTAGTGAGAATTCCATGGAGTTAATCCATTTTGAGGGTATCTAGATCCTTTTCTTCTTCTATAGCGCTTATTTTGGAGTCAAATCTATCTGGAAGAGACCTTAATACCTTTTGAACAATGGTACTTTCTTCAATTTTTTTGTCCAATCCTTTAAGGGAATTTACCATTTCAGCTACTCAAAGGAGTTATGTTGCAATATCTTCTTCATCTTCCATCCTTAGACTTTCAAATTGTCTTATGTGAGTTTGAAGCTTTGCCTTTTTGACTTTTGAGTCTCGATTGTACAAGCCAATTAGCTTCTCCCACATTTCTTTGGCAAAGGTACAGTGCATGACTTTTGTAAACTCGGAATTAGTGATTCCACTAGTGATGGAGTTCAAGGCCTTTGCATTTGCGATGTAGGATTTCCTCTCGCCTGGGTTTGTTGGAAGAGTGGAAGTCATTTGGTATTCATTTTGAAAAAAATGCCAGACTTTAGGTCCAGGGGACATTAAGTAGTAGGTCATTCTTTTCTTCCAGAAACCAAAGTTAGTGCCATCAAACAAAGGAGGTCTTCCTGATGCTTCATGATTTCTCATCATGGTTGCAGATCCTTCTTCAAGCTGTTAGGCTAGTATGAAGAACCCTGCTTTGATACCAATTGTTGGAAATACTGAGGGGGGGGGTGAATCAATATTTCCTTTTTTTTAAAAATTGTTTTTGTGATTACCAAAAGCATATATAGATATGTATATGTATACACAAAACGCAGAAATCAACAGCTGAAATTAATGCTTTTATTAAAACTCAAGACAGTGCAATGAAATAAATACAATATAAGTATATATCTGATTGTGAATAGTTGCCAAGCTCCAACTTGGACTCCAGTGAGGCTCCAACCTCCAGAGTACCAACTCTGTTTTGCGTGGTTCTCCACTTAGGAGCACCTACCCCCAATGACTTCAGTCCTGTTCAATTCTGAGGCTCCAACATCTTGGGCTCCAACCCAACCTTGGTATAAACTGGTATGCTGCTACACTCTGTTCAACTGAGGTTCTCTCACTCCTACTTTCCTACCTCTACAGTCTCCACTGCTTCTGCTGCCTCACACTCTGGTTCTTCACAACAACAAAAACAACTCCAGTTCTCTGTTTATACTATTTTTTTATTCATTCCCCATGCCTCTATCTCTTCGTTTCCACTTACCACCACCTCTTTGTCTTCCTCCTCTGCTGCTGTGGCTTCCTCTGTGTTGTGCAAGTTTACCGACTCTCTGAGGACACGTAGATTCATTTGATAGGTCCAAAACTCCATGGAGAACAGATCTTCCCGGTTATGACTGTAACATTGCTCCTTTGACAATGATTGTGGACATGCACATAGCTTTGTCTTTGGTTTAAATAGAGGCGTTATGCCCCAATCGCACTCTCCATCGCTCTGATACACCCTCTTGAATCATCGGACCAGTTACAGACTAGTTATCATAGGGATTTCAGCCTAAGAACCATGCGTAGGCCAAAAACACGATTACACAGGAAAACGTAGGCAAAACAGTGGAAATGACTAAAGGGCAGACTTTAGTGTGTGTTACACCCGTGTTTATTTCTGCATTGGTCTACGATTAAATCGCAATTGGCAATTCGTGACTCCTAGGGATCCTTTATATTTTGGACCCATAACTGCGCCGATGGCCGATGATTGATCCTCCACTGCTTCGATAGACCGGATGCAATATAGTATTAAACCATGGTTTATATGCCCGTCGGGTCCAAAGCCTTGTCGCAATCACACTTTCATGTGGCAAGGCTTCACGTCTTGCGATCTGCGATGGATGCGATGATAGGTTAAGTCATATTGTAATGTAGCGGCGGGTCTGCATGCATTCATCGCAAATCGGGGGTTTGGTATGTATCACAATCAAGGGTTTCCCTTGGCAGAGGTCTAATGCGATATTGTTATCGGCAATTGCACATCACAAAGGTCCAGGTCTAGACCTTAACAAATACCACTCCTTTATAGCGATGCGATATGAGGTACCAGACCCGATATGTCTCAGCGCTCTCATGTATAAGGTTTCAAGTCCATAATCCGCCTCCAATAGCGTATTTGCCCATATATGCATAGTTTTGCTCGTCGATAGTGTTAAAGCATATATACCCAAGTCTGTCTACCTTCGTTTGCATTAGATGCATATACATATGGTTTTTGGCCGCCAATGGGTAAATACATATATATACACGTCTTGCTGCCTTTGATAGTATGAATGCACACACACACACACACACATATACACGTCTTGCTGCCTTCGATAGTATGAATGCACACACACACACACACACACACATATATACACGTCTTGCTGCCTTCGATAGTATGAATGCACACACACACACACACACACACACATATGTTTTTGCATCCATCTGCTTCCTTCATTTCTCTGATGGCTCTGTTTGCATCCATTGCTCCTCCGATGGCTCCCAATAGCTTTATTTTGGCATATCTCTGAGTTCTGCTCCGCTTGGCTTCGTTTTCTCCTCTTGACTCCACCTGATCCTCTTGGATCTATTTTCTCCTCGAATATTTCCATATTGACATCAATGACGAACTGTGTCCAACAATTTCTCTTTAATATACATAGACTTTCCACTTGCCATTCTTTTAAGGGACAACGACAAGTGGGGATACCCAATGACTATTAGAAACTCGATAAATGAAGTTAGCTTTTAGGAGTTTTTGAAATTATTCTTTTACTACCTCCTTAAGTGTTGGGTTCATACATCGTTGTGGCTATCTAACTGGATTGCAACCCTCTTTTAAATAGATATGGTGGGTGCATAGGCTAGGATGAATTCCTTTCGTATCTGTGTAATCTCATGCAAATGCCTTTTTATACTTCTATAACAATTGTAACAACACTTTGTTTTGTTCGGGAGTCAGGTTCGAGTTAGCATTCAGAGGTTTACCTGGTTCTATTTCAACTGGGCTGCTCTTGATGTTCAGAGTGGTCTTCATATGTTCAAAGCTAAAACCCTCCACAACCTCTTCCTCCCACGAGTCCTCAATAGAAGTAACAGAAAGAGGATTACTAATAAAACCATTTATAATATAATATTCTATCTCATCCTTAAAGCATCGGGCTTTATTGAGGGTAAGAAGTGGTTGGGAGTTATCTAATTCAGGTTCAAACTCATCCCACAAGCGGTTTTCCAACTCTCTCCTTGGCTTTGCAGGGGGATAAAGGTTGAGTTTTTTCATAGCCTAACCATATGAAATTGTCATACATCCTGACCTACAATCAATAAATGCATCCACAGTTGCCAACCAGGGTCTTCCCAGGATTAAGGGATGACCCCTAAATTTGATTTGAGTTGCAAGATAAGAAAATTTACTGGATATCTCCAAGAATCCACTGTAATAACTACATCTTGTAATACCCCTTCTGTTTTAACACGAGATCTGTTTTCTAATTCAAGTACGGTAGGTGTTTGTCTCAACCCATGCAAACCTAGGATGGTAAAGTCTTCTTTAGTCATTAATTTAATTGTTGCCCCTAAATCAATTAGTGTATTTGGGATGGACGTCTCATCAATGTAAACGGTAACTGTAGGATTCCTTGGATCATTATATTTAGTCAACAGAGATTGACCAATCATTAATTCTAATAATTTCCCCATCACATGGATAGTGACAGGGTCTTTAGGCTTTCTTTTAGGTTTTTTAACACACAAGTCCCTTATTGTTTTCACATAGATGGGAGCATCCTTGATAGCTTGCACCAGGGGAATCATGATGTGTAGATTTTTCAACTCTCTAAGAAAATCAGAGTCAGGTTGTGAAGTCATCCTAGTTTAGGATAATCTTTGCAGATATGGTGGGTCCTTAGTTACTATAATAGTTGTGTCAGCTGATATAGATGTACCAACGTTATTCAGGTTAGCTGTTATAGGTGTAACAACATCACCATGACCTGTTGTAGTAGTCTCGTGAGAATCCGCAGGACCGTCCTTAGGAGACTTACATTCTTCCTTAGTAATAACAAGATAGGTTTTTACAACTTTTTCCGATCGTAGATGGATTTCATTACATTCAACGAGAGTGATATAGTAACTTTGGAAGGAAGCAAGATATTTTAAAGCCCAAGCTGCCTTATTATTTGGGTTAGGATTATGTTGTATAGATAATTGGGGCTGTATGGGAGGTGTAGTAGCAGGTGTTGAGAGGGGTTGCAACTAGAATTGTTGTTGTGTTGGTAACGCAGAAGGGGTTGGACCTAAAGAATTTCCTCTCTAATTTTGGGGCCAAGAGTATGGCTAAGATGGAGGGTATTGAAAAGGTGGAGAGGGAGAGCATTGGTTCCATGGTGAGGAAAATTGAGCTAGAGGAGGAGAGGAATATTGCCATGGAAATTTTTGTGCATTATATACAAAACATACCTAGTGGTTGTGGCTGCCAAGGCTTCCTAGACCCAATGAAGTAGGAGGACTGGACTTCCTCACTTGATTCCTTGATCATTGCTTTCAATCTGGGAAGCTTTGGACAATAGCATGTAGAATGTTCCAAATCACAAATGTTGCACAAGCTGATGTTTTCGACTTTACAATCCCTCAAGGAATGTTTATCCTTACATTTCAGGCAGAATATAGCCAAAGCTTTCTTGGCTTCATCTTGTGCCTTTTTTACTTGTGTACTTGTTAGTTGGACAAATAAAGTACTGAGGAGTCCAGTCTTAAGATTCTTGAACAGGTTCCCGATCTTGGCTCTGGTCACACCTCCATTTGCAGATTTTTGTATTTGAACAGAGGTGTCCCGTGCCATGCTTCTTCCTCATGATGATCCTCTCAAGCATCTTAAGCAGAGTTTTATTATCTCCTCAAATGATTCTTGAGATATATCTCCCTTCCCTAGTAGATTCAATGTATCTAGACAATCATCTCTCATTCCTCGCATGAATATAGCTTTTAGGATTTCCGTATCCAAATCACTATGCTTAGATCTCTGTAGATTATAGTGGAATTGCTCCACATAATCCTCCAAGATTTCTTCTTCTTTTTGTGTCATCCTGAATATTTCTTCGCTCAAGTCCTTGGTCTGACAATAGTCTTGATATTTGGACAGAAGGTAGTTTTCATATCTCCCCATGTCCGAATAGTAGTAGAGCCCAGTCCCATGAACCATCTTACTGCTTTCCCTTTAGAGTAGCAGGGAACAATTCCAACTTCTGAGCATCCAAAGTATAATCATAGATCCTGCACAGGACATCAAATTCAAACAAGAATGTATCAAGATCTTCTACAGTCATTCCTTGACAAGATGGAAGAGATGATAAGGGAATGTTTTTCATGGGAGCTTCGCCCCTTATATCACCTATTCGGAATTCAAAGGTGGTAACAGTGGCATCAGTCCTATTATTTTTATTGTTATTGTTGTTATTGTCTTCCATTGTAGATTCCCCTGTTTCTTGTTTTGATGAGTCCGCTCCCAAAGATCGTTCAGGTGAGTGTCCTGTGGATGAAAATTCTTGTGATGATTGTACAGGTTTCTCTGAGGCTGGATGTTTCACGACATCGCCTGAATCTAGGTATTGATAATTAAAATAATGTTTTTTCCAATTTTGGCTCTAAGTGCTCCCCATTGGTTTCCCCTTGGCCTTCAGATCCAAAGTCCTGGTCACTAGTTTCTCCGTGCTGTTTTCAAATTGAATCTACAACTTTTGGAGTATGTATACTAGTTTGAGGGTGATGAGGTCCTAAGATGGAGGAACCAGATGAATCTGAACTTAATATGGGAGTAACAAATTTTTGTGTTCCTATTTTTCTTGTATCCCTCTGTGAATTTGACTGTTCTCTCTCTTCTTTTGAAATTAATTCCCGAATGAATGTTTTCCTCCCTAAATGTGCACTTTTCTTATTCCTTTTATGACCCATTTTTCATGTATGTTTATTAGAGTTATTATGTTTCATGTCTCTTTTGTTCATACACTACACACATGGACCCTATGTGTAATTATTTCACACTCCAAGTGCCTCAATTGTTACAGTGGTGAGCCCGCTCAGGTATGTTAGAGCGATGCACAGGTTCTTACCGATCATCTTACTACCCAACGTCTATAAGACTGAGGCCACTTCTAAAAAATAAATTCAAAAGTTAACACACCCTAAGTGTTCTAATGATCACAATGGTGAGCCCGCTTAGGTATGTTAGAGCAATGAAAAAGTTCTTACCTCTCATCTTACTGCCCAACACCTGTGCACTAGAAACACTATACTAACAAAACACACTCGCTGACTGTATCATCAATTGTTGTCCCCGATAACAACGCCAAAATGTTGTCCGGTTTAATAATTGCTTAATTTGACTGAACTACAAGAATTTAATTGTCAACGAGGGTAATTCTGTTTATTTCAAAGGTGTCTGCACTATCTGTGCCGATACATAACAACCAGGGAAATAAATGAAAGAAAATGCCATTGAACATAATTGCAGAACTCAAAGCACTCATGCATAAATTAAAAATAAATTCTACAAGAATGAAATTCACTCATCACACTTCATGTTTTTCTCAAAGAACATGCACACCACACATCATTAATAAAGCTGCATTAGTTGATTAAATATTTTAGTTCTAACCAATCATGTGTAACAACATATAATGAATATGAAAACAAAAGTGCTCAATAATACAATTCATACAACAAAATTAATGAATCCACACTTAAAAGAAAGACAAACCAAACAACTAATCTACTACTACTGCAATCCCCACTAAAGAGGAGGGTCCTTCCTCCCTAGCAGGGCGCAGAAATGAAATGGAAACTAGTTAAAAACTCAACACAAGGTTTGTATTGGCATAACCGGAAGTGTTTTATATTCAAATGACTAGAAATTGCAAGATCAGAATGTTGATGTTTTTCCTATGTTGGGGTTCCCTTTTCATGGAACCAAACCTTTTTATAAATTTTATAAGCCCCAAAAATTAGGGAACAAATCAGTCATGAGAATCTCACGATTCTCATGTTGATCAATATTAAGAGAAAAATAGAAAGCATTACAAACAGTTTCCCAATAAAATATCAATTTAAGTTACACCATCTCCACAATCATAACTAGTGAGATCCTTTGATCGTCCGTAGATAATTCATGATTCTTGACAACAACCACGGTCTTTGGCAGTTGCGGTGTAACAACAAAACTTTAGACTGTAACAACAAATCCTCGAAGTGTAACAATGAGTAACAAAAACAACTTCTCATCATTAGTCCTTAGTTGTAGACAACACCTGAAAGAAAAATAACCAAGAAAATTCTTCCACAATTACCTTGGTTAACCACCTCAAAAAGATGTCACTTCATTTGATATTTAACGAAAATTGGAAAAATTATGTCGAGAAAGGATTGCTCTTATAACTAGGAAAATGGTAATTGGGACATAAAGTTCATAGGTTTAGAGAGAGAGAATGATAAAAAATGGGGAAAGAGGTGTCTAAGATATGCTTAAAAACTGCACCCAACACCTTTGTCAACTCTACCTAAGTGTATGTAACTAATTCCTATGTGGAAGGTAGGACCTCCTCCTCTTCCTAATCCAACATTGATGGCTCAAAATTTTAGATTTCCCACATTAAAATTTGAGTAAATGTACATGTATGGGGGTATATTAAGTCTATAGGCATTATCTCCCACCTTTTATAGTATCTCAACAGGATCATATTGTAGAGCCTTAATTTTCTTATCTAATCCTTGTAGCTTCTCCTTGTTCAATTATCTCCCACTCTAAATGACCTCTTTATCATGTGTTGATCATGTTTGGGTTTGTATTTCTCTTATGTCTTCTTTAGCACCTCCTGTACCTATAAATGGATCTACTTGATCTTATCAACAATTTTATCTTCTCTTAATCCCCTTTAAGGTTCTCCCCCACTCTTCATTGTTGCCCATGTGTAATACCCAAAGGTGAATGTGGAAAATATCCAAATAAGCTTCAAATGGGGACTTACAAGTAGAAGTGTGGATAACTTCGTTATAAGAGTGTTGTATAAATACCAAAATTTCAACCCAAGTATTTGGATGCTTCTAATTATAACCCCTCAAAATATGCAATAAAATCTTGTTAACAACTTATGTTTACTCATTTTTGCGTAGATGGAATATCTTAGACCTCTTCAATTTCATGTCCATCTTATCCCACATTGTAATCCAAAATCTAAAATGATGCTGCTTGGTATCCCAACACCTAGACCTGTCCAAAGAACAATTTTTTTGCTTCTTTCCCAATGATGGTATTTTTACAGGGCATGATAATGCACATCCTGTTGACCACCAATGGGTATTCACGTCCCTTCCCAATTTTTTGTAAACCTCCTACAAAGTCAATGGAAATGTTTTTCCAAGGATGAGTGGGTACAAATAATGGATGGTATAGACCTTGTTACCTATTACTAGGCTTGCTAGTACAACAAAGCATACATCCTCTTATGAGCCTAGCAACATCTTCTTGCATTCTGGGCCAGTACACATACATCTACAAATTGGCAATTGTCTTCCCTACTCCAAAATGTCTTACGACCTTGGAGGTGTGAGCCTCTTTGATTAGTTACAATCACTCACCTTTTATGAACACATAACTTGTCAAACATGTGAAGTACCATATTCCAAATATGATATAAATTGTGCTACCTCCATTGTCTACATGAATCTGGTTATGAAACTATTGAAGCATCTTCTTGAATTCTGAATCCTTTATATATGCCTCTCTATGCGCTTCGTTAGTGAAAGGATCCATGTGCATCAAAGTTCCCAATGTTTTAATTTTGATGTGGGTGGCCTTGAAATCATCTCGGTCAACTTTTTTATGTTTCCCTTCTTGCACTTCATTACTAAATTAAACTATTGTAAAAGCCCCACCCACTTGTAATTATTTTCTTGTTGTAACTTACTATGGGCCTAAAAGTATGGTAGCGATCAATGATCTATGTGGATGACTATCTGTGTTCCCTTCAGATAGTGTTTCCACCTTTTGACAACTTGTACCACAACATAAGTCTCCTTTTCATAGGTAGGGTAGTTGAGAACCACCCCATGAAACACATTCAAATGGTAGCAATAGGCCTTCCTCCCTGCATTAAGCCCGCTACCATAACATACCCACTACCATATGTCTCCACTTCAAAGCTTGATGAAAGTGGTAATGCAAAAATAAGCGCTTCACTTATTTTTTTATTTAACTCCTCAAAGACCTTCTACTAACCCTTCCCCTACTTGAAACTCTTGTCACTCATTGCTATGGCATTGAGTGGTGCAAGTATTGTTGAAAATGAGGCTATGAATTTCCTCAGGTATTGTGCTACCCCTAGGAAACTCATGACCTCAAAAAACATTGGTAGACATTAGCCACTGCATGATGGCCTTCATTTTAGTGGGGTCTATCTTGGGCTCCCCTTACCAATCACATAACCCAAATACACCAAATATTATTGCACAAACTCAAATTTCTTGAGATTTTCCAATAGACAGTGCTACTTGAATATCTATAGCACTTGCATCAAATGTGAGATGTAATACTTCTAGGTGGCATTGTATACCAATATATCTATAAAAAAAATCCAAATAAATCTCGATATGGGTACAATATATCGTTCATTAATCTCATGAACATAGTTGGTGCATTGCATCAACCAAATGGTATGACTAACCACTCATACAAACCTTACTTGGTTTTGAAGGTGGCCTTCTATGTATTCTATTCTTTGAATTGAACTTGGTGATACCTTGATTTTATATTCAGCTTGGTGAAATATTTTGGTTGTTGCAACTAGTCCAACGTGTCATAAATCTTAGGCAAGGGGTACCTATTCTTAAGTGTAATTTTGTTTGTCAAATAACACTCTGCTCTAGCAACTACTACAACTATTTCTTCACCTCATTTATTTCTAGAATGGAATACATGTACATCCCAACGTTTTGTAATGGAAATTTTGTCAACTATTGGATATCATGCGCCACTTCCCTCTTAGCTGATAACCCTTTAGGCTCCTAGAAAACTCCCCTATGTGCCCAGAGAAAAAATTCCATTGGTTGTCTTTGTTCCTTAATGCACCCCTCCAAAGATGCCTTTGCTCTCATTGACTCTTCTACAAACTAATTTTCTCTTAAAACCAATAAAACATACTTCTTGTTCATATTGATTAGTTTTGTGGTTCAATTGGAACTCACCGACAAAATTTTAGACTTGCCCTTGTATGCGTTGATGATGAAGGATTTTTCATCCTTGATGAGGTGGTACCAGTTGGCTCTCAGATGAAGAGTGCATCCCACATGTACATATAGGGACACCCAAACACAACTCCACATATATCAAGTGGTACTACATCCAATTCTACTTCATCAATAAAATCAACATTGATAGAAAATTTTCTTTTACATTATTTTGTTACCTTGATTTTTGCATCCTTATTTACCCATCCCAATGGATATATGATAGGATGATCTCAAAACATCAATATCAGTTTATTGACTATCTCTATTTCAATGAGATTCACCTGTGATCCTAAGTTGAACCGAGCATCAATTTTTGTCTACTTGACATATAAATCTATATGGAAGAGTTTGGTAATCTCCTTCTCTTCTTGTTTCTCAAGAATACTCATATTCACCCCCTTCTACACTAAATTGTAGATAATATTCTCTTCCAAGTCCAAGTTTCTTTCCACCTAATTACTCAAATCTATGGCTATGATATTTTTCTTATTCACTTCTTTCTTATGGTTCTTCGAGTTGAGCTTTGGATACAATTATGACATTTTGACTCTATGTGACCAATATTATAGTGGTTGCTAGGATCTTTGCACTAGTGTGTTGTGGTTTCCATCTTCTACTCCTCCCCCACTTTCTAAATCTTCATGGTGTTCCTTCCACTTTGAATCAATTGACTACCCTTTCTTTTGGCTTATGTTTTCCAAGTATTGTGCTTGTACACAAACCTCACCCACTATTATGTGTTTGAAAAACATCACACTCTTTCACAAATGGTTTTGTAGACCCCCCCCTAGATACTTGAAGAACATGTGTAGTTTCTTCAGAGAGATACCTAGAATTATTTCCATCTTCTTGAATTCTACGATGTACTCCTATACACTACCCATGTCTCTACCTTAAGTAATGCCATTGCATCCATTGGTCCTCTACATACTGGATGGGGCTAAATTGAGACTCTATGAGCGTTATAAAATCCTTGCACTTAGATATTGCATAATCCCGCTCTAGCCTAAGGGTTTTCATGTATATTTCCTAATGGGTAAGGGCATGGCCTTCTAATTTCAAAGAAGAAAAATGAAATTCTATGTTCATCATCTATGTGGTGAGCACTAACTTAAATCTAGAACTATTGTAAACTAGATATTTAACTTCAAAGCATCAATCTCAACTTGATACAATTTTATATACACCTTTGATTCCATCTTGAAGAGAGATTGTGAATGGTTCACGACACTTGAACTTGGCTACTGTATTTCAAGTTTCCTATATTCCTTCTCTAGTTCTTCCTAATCGATTGATCTCCCCTCTGATCTAACCTTTGCATTGGAACCTCCATATTCTCTGAAAAACTCAAGCTTATTGGTTGGGGTCGCCATGAGGAAACTCACATTATGGTTTATATCTGTGACTTATGCTTCTAGTCACATAAACTCTTCTCTACTAAATCTCGAGGTTTATCATAAATTGAATTGTCGACCATGGCTGGGGTTTTCTGACTTTTTGCTTAAACCAATTTGATCTCTACAACTTCTGAAAAAATACTCAAAGTAACATGTTATGATACCAATATGATCTATAAATTTCCATGCATATCCCACTTGACAATTTGTCACAACAAATCTGACAAAAATATAATAAAATATGAAATTTTTGTTATGAAGGTTAACTTTCCTTAAATTGCTAGATTTATTAATTATTTTTTATGCTTATGCATGTAATATATAAAATGAAAAAATTAAGAAAAATGAAATACAAGCACACACCAATCACAATGAACACCAAGATATGATTTGGAAAATCCTTTTGTGTGAAAAATCGGCTAGAAGGTGAGGTTTTTCTGCTCTCTTTTGTCCAAACGAAAATGATGTAAATACAAAGAAGAAGGTATTCCATATGGAGTTACCTGATATATGTGACCCATGTGTTTCTATAGAACAAAAAAACTCTATTCTTTTATCTCTCTTTACATATCCACTCCTAGTTACTTTATTCTACTATGGAACAAAATACACCCAAATAGAATGGAACCCTTTTCCTCCTAACAACCTAGTGATAACACAACTTGATAGTCAACTAGGGGTTAAATTTGACTCCAACAATGAACTAGAGCTACATTTGTGAACCTTCTATAGTCTTATTCATAGTATCCACATGGTTATCCCCTTTTCCATGAGTAATGGGGATTAACATGGCATCCTCTCGAATTATGCAGTCAATCATGATAAATCAACTTCCCGGAGGCATCCCTTGCGTCCCATCTGTTAGGTTCCTATACCAATGGGTGTCATTTTTCATGATTGATTGTGGAAATGCCAAATGCGATCATCCTTTCCATGCTGCAAAGGTTCCATATTATCAAAAAATCAAAAATTCAAGAAGAAGAAAAATAAAAGGAACCCCACAGAAAGACCAGGAAAGTGGCTTGTCAAAATGATACTACTGTACTACATGTTGCAAAGCAAGTTCAGAATGTGCAATCACTGACTTTCTCACAATTGATGAATAGCCAGACAGTTCAACCCTGGCTAGATCATGTTTAAATTTCTTGTTTTAGAATAGAGAAGAAGGTCTGTTCAACAGTTCAAGCTTGGCAGATCACTAGATAGGTAGAGAAGCAAGGGGCCCAACTGTTCAATCTGAGCCCTTGGAAGAGATAAGGATAGATTTAGATAGGAGGGCAGCCAAAAGAAAAGAGGAAAAGAAGGGTTTGCTAGTTCAAGTGCACCCAATAAAAGGAAGAAAAAATGTTAGGTGTATTAGGCTGGGTAGACGGGTAATTCTGGTGTTGCAGAAGCAGGTTGGTGATCAGTTTTAGTGAGTATCACAAACATGATGGCAAAGTGGCTACAGTTCAGTGGAGCATGACTGATTTCCCCTCTCATTTCCCCAAGAACACTTACTAACATCCCCTTAGGGACATTGGGATCTGCTCAATGGTCCTAATTCATTTCATTTCATGAGAATTACTAAGTGAAACTTTGTATTCACTTGATCAAAACAAGCCACATTTCTTGTGTAAAAGGATCCTTCCATTCCACTTTCATTTTCCTAAGAACCTAAGTTTTTACCTTATAAATTTAGATTTTTCTATCCACAAAACCATATTAACATTTTAACTTTATTATATAACTCCCATCTATATTTCCCCGCCCCTATTATACATAAAAAACTATGTAAAAAACCCCAAAAATACTTTAATATCCCCGCCCCGACAATTATAGCAATAACCTTTCTATTTCGGGATTATTGGTCCCCCGAGGGCCAATAAGAACCCTCCACGTGCCACCTGGGATTTGTTTAACATTTGGCTAAACAAATAACCAAATCCGCCTGCATAAACCATATGAAAACCTGTTAAACAAGGTTTATACCCCGCATATATTTGCGAAAATATTAAAATATTGGCGTGGGTCTCGTTTTTTAAACCTCCTCCATCTATACCTCCCGTCAATCGTTGGATCGCACCCTCCAGATCCAACGGCTCACATCAATATCGGAGGCGCCCCGATGACTGGATGATAGAAAGCAGTTTTCCCGCCGTACGCCGGGACTCCTGTCACATTCTTGTTGCATCGGGCCCGCTCTAACACAAACCGCCCCCGTACCAAAAGCGGTCTCATGAAAACCACAAACCATCGTCCGGCGCCGCTGTTGGCGTCATCATCACGTCAGCACCACGTCTGCACCCATGCCAGCACCCGCGCTACTGTTCCGTCCGCCGTGTCCACCATGTCATCCGTCCATGTCAGCGACCACGTCATCCGCCACGTCACCTTCTGTACTCCGCTATTGGACAAAAGTTACATCATGTTGATGTCATCCCCAGAAAGCGCCAAAATCCAGAAAAAGCCCAAAATTTCGTTAAAAAAGCGTGAAAGTGATAATTTCTTGTTTATTGTTAATGTGTTGTGTTACGGAGACTCTTCATGCACCTTACGTTCAATTCACATCAAAGCTCCAGTCCGCCACCCAGGTGATTTCACGCTGCAAACCTGGCCCCCTCAA
Organism: Pinus taeda; assembly: GCA_000404065.3. NCBI lineage: Eukaryota > Viridiplantae > Streptophyta > Pinopsida > Pinales > Pinaceae > Pinus > Pinus taeda. Next base: position 248,435 of record APFE031582409.1, read on the forward strand.
CTCAGTTTGCAACCACCTTTCGCTCCAGTCACCTGTAAAACAGGTATTTACACGATAATTCGCCCATAAACCCATGTTTTTCCAAAATTCTCTATTATAATCACCTGAAGAGATAAAGTCGAGTAAGATACGCTATTGCCACTGTTTGATCATTTTAAGCCACTGTTTGATCATTGTTTCGAAAATAAAACCCGCAAATCATGTTTTCCTCTGTAAGTTGCCCATTAAACTAAAAGTCGAGCTCATTTCTGCCTACAAAGTCAACAAAAACACCTGTAAAAGGAGCGCCCTTCCTCTGTTTTTTCCAACCTCCCAATCAAATTCTGCAATTGACTGTGAATTTCACCCAAGGCAGCAATCTCTATAAACATAGCGTAGTCTGCGATTTCCCGAGGAACACCAGAACCAGTGCTCTATTGTCTGTTACTTCAAAAATCTCTAACCTCAAACTAAAGGTCACTTAACAAATTGAAAATGGAGGCTCCAGTGGCCTTGAATATTGCACCCTTGAATGCACCACATAAGGAGTTGGAATGGATACCTCTTGCTGACAAAGACTTCCAGATTAAGGATATGATGGGTCTCAAACCTCACCTACAAGCCTTTTGTGAAATTAGAAATAGCCACAGGAGTAAAACTGATGTCCTGGGAATTTTGGAATCCAACATGCCTATCTATTACCTCCCTTCAGTGAATGTGCTCCCTGATTTCATTCATTTATGCTGTGCTAACTATGATCCCACACAAAGAGAAATACTGACTCCATCTGGATCTGTACTCTTCTATATTACTCCTTAGTCCATAAATGAGATGTTGAACTTTGAGCCAACTCAGCCTCTGGTTCCTCTCACCATGAAACTTTTGCTTGATCAAGGTGCCAAGCTGCCTAGTTCAGAGATAACAATAATTGCTCAGTTGTTTATGCTACCAAAGTGCTAGCCTGATCATCCTCGTCCTTATCACCAAGTCTGGTTCAATGAGGCAAGGAAACTCCTTATAGGCATGATATCCTACATTTTAGGATGCAAAACCAATGAGTATGTTGATGAAACTGTGTTAGTATGGATGTCAATATTCACTCCAGGATAGCCCCCTGCTGTCAAGTATGACTATGCCACCTTCATAGCAAATAAAATCCATGAGAAATTCATGATTTTGGAGAGAGGAAGGGTGTTCAAATATACATCCTATATATATATCATCTACTGCTGTACTATCATCCTAATAGTTTCCAAGTTCCTCTTAAAAGACTAGACCCCAAAGGAGAGAGGAGGTTTGTGATTTTCTGGACCTCAGTTTTTCATGAAGTTCACCTTTCCCTTTATACATATTGTGAGTTCATTGACGTGTTCATATACCCAGCCACTTCCCTGTTGATGATGACTCCTCCTGACAGGCTCTCTGCTGAAATGCAGAGGATTTTCCATCTCTCAAAGGGCTACAACATTCGTGACTGGTATTTTTACCAAAACCACACAGTGATCAGCATTTATGGATGTTAGTTATCTCCCTACAAGCTGCCGAAGTATGTCCCCATGAGACTCTTTGCCCTGGAATATTCCGGCAATTTAGTAGTTCAGATCTGACTCATTTCCATGGTACTAGAAAAAAGGCACAACTCAAGATAAGACAGCAATTGGGCCCTTTTGTCTTCAATAAGAGGGAAGAAGCCTGGGATGACGCAGACAAGATACTAAGAGATGAACTTATGCTAAAACAAAGTTTTTATTGGGCACCATATGACCCTGAACATTTCATAAGCTTTAGAAGAGTCAAAAACAAGCTTGCAGGATATGTGCACCACAGAATCCCTCAGATTGAACAATATGCTAATCGGCAGGAATGGGTAGAGGGTACATTAGTTGAAGAGCTTATTGAAGAAGAGTGATTAGAAAAAGAAATGAAAGACTTTGAGAAGACAATTGACCTGGATTCTTTTGGACAGGTCCCTTTCACAGTGCCACAACACATTGGGACGAGCACATCATCTGCCACACCTTCACAACAACCTGCCCAAGAGACTACTCCACCTGCAGGAAAAGACAAAGAAGTACAACATTTAGAGCAGCAAAATACAATGGCATATCAGCTAGCTACAACCCAAGAAAAGGGTCAAGAGCAAGGCCCTTCAACACAAGAAAAGGCAACAAGAATCCCTGTGTTACAAACTCCTCTTAATGAGGAAAGAGCCAAAAAAAGGGACAGACCAGAAGAGACACCCACAGGGGCATCCACAGAATAGAAAGGGGAGAAGAGGCAAAGGTTGAACCCCTACTCTGAAGAAGAATTTACAGAGGAGACAACAGGCAACCTAAGGGGTGAGGGAACATCTGAACAACAGATTCCTCCATTTTTTGAAACATCTACTAGCTCATTTCGGCAGGAGCAAGAGAGACAACATGGTGTGGAGGTTACATCCACCAAGCAACAAAGAAAGCAAGGATTTGACATCAAGAGAGCATTCACTGAAATCAAGGCCAGAAATGAGCCAGTAAGGTTCCAGTTATATAACCAACTGCTAAGAATGGCTCCCACCAATCAACAAAGGCTAATGGCAACTTATGATATCCAAGCAGGGAAGATGACCCTTAGTCATTTTAGGCCCATCACACAGCAGCCACAGTCAACTGTTGATTATATCAGGACCAATCTAGAAGTGCTTGTTAAAGACATCCACCCAATGGACCAGATTGAGTTACACAAACAAGCTGGAGAAATGGTATATTCTACCTTGGCAGACAAAGCATTACTGGCTCATAAACTGCAGAACTCATTGTACAACACTTCTGCCCAATTGGAACTGGAAAAGGCCTCCTCATTAGCCAAGGACAATAGAATTAAATCCTTGGAGGAGATTATCATGGAACTGGGACATGATCCCAAGGATCCCAAGGGCACACATGCCTTAATAAAAAATAAAGAAGAAGACATAGCAGCCCTCAGAAGACAACTTAAGCTAGCCAGCTACAATGCACCCTCAGACCACAGAAGTGGCACAACAAAGAGAAGAGGAGGATGTGGTAAGTTTATTAATGAGGATGAATCAAAGACTGCTAGACTTAGAAAGCCTTGGAGACAACACTACAAGGAAAACAAGAGGAGTTGGCCTCTCAGCCAGCTCAAACAGCTTCAAATCTTACAGTTGCTCCTCCTACAGTCACCATAGCAGCCCCTCCTACTGATCCAGCATCAACAATAGGTACCTTGACTTCAGCAACAACTACAGCAGCAGTAGGACAAGATGCCAGCTTGAGCATGGAAGATATGATGAAAGAAATAAAGGCTTTGGAAATCCAAATGGAAGAATTAAAAGAAGCCATGAAAAACTGGCCAAGATTGAGGTAAATTATGACAAATAAAAAATGACTGTGGCTGAGAAGACAAGAGAAGTGAAGGACTTGGAGAATAAAATAAAAGCCTTGGAAAAGGACCTCACTCTTCATAAAACTCTAACAGAAATCAAAACTATTTTGTATGATAAAATTGGCCAGTCTATTGCTGATCAATGGAAAACAATACAGACTATTTTTGACCAGATTGAATTGATAGGGTTAGCTCAATATGAGACTCAAAAGGCCAGAGCATTATTGGCAAACAAGCTTGAGCAAGCCAATCAATTGATTCATTTTTTGAATACTCATACGAGTGAGCAGCTAGCATCTCTAGATATTCAGAACAGGATAGACACTAGTTTGAGAGTCAAGAAGGTGCTAACCATGATGAATTTTGTACAAACTATAGAAAGAAAGTGTCAAGAAATGCAGACATAGGTAAATGCCTTCTGTAACAGCACAAGTAAAACTAAAATTAATGTCAAAAGGAAAACAATTCTTTCAATGAAATTATACCTGTACTTTCCGGCTGCGAAGTGACCACAAGATTTGGGGACGACTCTCCTCCCAACCGTAGGCTCAATTGTGCAGTATTCTGCTACAACTGGCCACCCCCGAGCCCTTAATCAACGACTACTGCCAGTATTCCTAAGTCTTAGTATTCTCCCAAGAGAATGAAGATAGAACCTCAGAATGATCGAACCCCTTCCATCCTCCTCATCATTCATTAAATAAAACAAAACATTGGAAGGGAAACCACATGCACACCCTCCATGTGTCTGCATGCTACATGCCCACCCTCCATGTGTTTGCATACTACTTTTCTTTATTTTCCTTTGATTTTTTTGATAATTTCCCCTTTTTTATTGAGCTTTAATATGGTTATTTTTATTT
>APFE031582409.1:261442-281997 GCA_000404065.3 Pinus taeda
TAATTAGTGAATAATATGATCAATCATTCACAGAATGTTATTTCTGTGTTTTTAAATCAGACTGAACCATAGATGCAGGTGAAAAAATGATCACTAAAGGTAAGTGCTATTTAAACTGTGTTTGTAAAGTGAACCAGTATACCATATCAAGATTATAGGATTACATACTTTTCCAATGAATTACTGAATCACAAAAGTATATCTTAATTATGTCATACCATATAATGAGATATTAATGTGAACAGAGAACCAAAGAATCTGCATGAAAAAGCAATGAGGAACTAATGAATGCACCAAACTAACATTATTCTGCTGTCAAGAATCCGATTGTTGTAGCTTATTGCAAAGAATATATTTGTCCTTAGATACCAGATTGGATAGCTAATTAAAGAAAAACTGCAATGTGATGTGAGTCGCTAGATGATCCAATCCATCCACTAATTCACCTTTCAAATGATCATTGAATGCAAGATAAGGAGTACTATGATCTAGATTCTATCAATCACGGAGATGTGGTTCAATATCCACCAAAAGTCGAAGAAGTGCTTCAAGTCTCGTGACTAAAGAATCTGTTTCCTATTACAAGATTATAATCAATCCTATGGACAATATATTATCTAGAAAGCAGATGCCTTTTAACCAGTTAAGGCCCATGAAGAAACTGATCATGAATAGTCCTCATGACTGGACAACATAATTGCATAGTGGAGCTTTCTGGATAAACCCACGTAAACCTTTTATGAAGAAAAACTAGTACTATTTTCCTTCTAATCACATTCAGTTACTATTTTCATGTCATGTGTTAATCTATGACAGTAAATTAATATGATAAATGGTAAAGTAATATTAATATGACATAAAATTTATGAATCAAGCATAAAAATATTCCACACCATAAAGAAGAGACACTGCCACCCGACCCAAAACCAGATCGGATGACAGGGAAGGTTATTCCTCCCCAACACAAAAAAAAATAATCATTTTATTAATTATATGGTCTGCCTGCAAGCACACCTGCGAAGGCAACACCATTGCAAATCCCTTAAATTACAATACAATTAGGCGTAAAATTGCCTGCCTAAGATAGAAAATTGTAAACTTGTCGAGAAATATGTCCATACTGATCAACCTCATATTGTGATTTGAAACATTCAGACACCTGCAATCTTGCGATATACACTTACAAATTTCCTCCCGAATGATGCTAGTTTTCAAAAATATGAAGAATGGCAGGACAATCTATGGAGTGTACACATTATAGTCCATTTGTCAGCAAGGAGAGAGTCTCCTCAGTTCTCGTTTGTCAAAATATCAAAATATCAAAATATCAAATCATGGATTCTTGCAGTGGATTAATGATAATCCTTAAAGCATCAACTATTTAGTACATTGATATCATCAATTATCTAGCAGAGATAACTTATAGTAATCCGCCAAATGACCAACCATGAATGGGGTGAAGCATCGCTTCAACTTCACCATAACGAAAGAACAGTATCTAAAGACGATGGTTTAAAAATCGAAGAACCCTAGAAGACCATCATTCATTAACTAAGAAATAGCTCCTATCATACCACTAATATGTTGAATTAAAGCTAACATGGCTTACATGAGAGAACATGTTTATTAAGTAATCTAATCTATATATTTGTTAAGTGAATATTGTATATTTAAATGAGTGCATTGTCCTAAAGATGATGCCTACATTGAGATCTAATCTATATATTTATTAAGTGAATATTGTATATTTAAATGAGTGCATTGTCCTAAAGAGATCAAAAAGTCGGTAGACAAAACAATCAGAAAGCAGTTTACCTATCATTGAATAATCTCGTGCTGCATGAATATGAACAGATTACCGTTCATCTCATAACTGCTGCTTAACCACAATAACAATCCTCAAATAAATAAGTCAATCTACGTTCCATGTCACAATCTATTCAATAATATCTACCTTTCACCTCTAATCGCTGATGAACAACAGTAACAGCCCTGAATATTTAATTAAAACATTGAAATATTAACCCTAAAGAAATGCCAATCTGACTGCAAAGGGAAATCTTAAGCTCTATAATTCCCAAGTTTGACAAGATAAAGAAACCACTGATATGAATGAAATTACTTTCTTATAGAAGCAGACCAATGGGATTTCCTTTAAACCAATATTTGCAAACCTTATATTCTCTCTTAAGGCTCAAACAGTTAAGTTTGATTGGATATGCAAAAGATGTAACTATCCATGGTTGGATACACTACAGATTTAAAACAGTTAAATATGATTGAATATTCTTCTAAGTCAACTATGCATGATTGGATATACTTCAAATTTAATTCATCCAGATAAGGCATTTTAAAAATTACTTGAATTACAGAAATGAAACGGTAAACTACATCAGAAGCAGCTTATTGTGAGTCCACAAGACAGACTGATCTCAGGTGTGTGCCAACAATTTTGTAACGATGGTAATATGCCAGGCATGACTGACTGTCAAATGATAAAGAAACAACCATACAGAAATGGAGAATCTAGTACACTAGTCCTACATACGATATATAATGAATTGCAGAGATCTAAGATGAGAAGTGTTACCCTCAAGAATCTCGGAGTCTCTATGTATAGAATCAAGGTTGTGAGATTTCCCACTGCAACTCTTGTCTAGCATAAGTTATTAAGGTGGGTTTTGGGTATTTCCACCTGTCAAAGAAATCATTTGAGCAGGCATTTATAGATCTGTTCATGAACAGTGAAATTTCTCCCCTTGTATTTTTGATCTAACAATAAACTGGGAAACCAAAACTGAAATACACAAATTTCTCTCTGATCTTACAATCCACTGAACAATAAAAATAATATGTTACACAATTACTATAACAGAACATACAGTTTGTAAATAAACTATTGAATAGGTATGGAATGACCTGCACTGGACCTAAGTTAATCTATGCAGCAATGGCAGGCAAAACCAAAACTGTGGACAAAATGCCATTCTTTTCGCAGAATCAATAGCAAAATCAGTTTGCTTTGCATTAAGGTATGTTTAATTCTATGTTCAAAGCACAACTGAGTGTGATCAGAGGATTGTTGCAAGAGTATGGAATTGAAGGGTATTACTCCAATGTCCTTCCTGAAATCCAAAACCAATCCCAGCCAAGGAGTCAAATAGCAGCCACGCCAGAATACCATGAACTGAAAGTGGGGTTCATGGGTGCTGCTTCAATTTTGATGGATTTGAGTAAATATGACCGACAATGGCCATAGACAAAGCAGGAAGAGTTTCTGTACCTGTTGATGATATGATCATGTATCATCCTTGTTGAGAAGCCACTGAATTTTTTTGTTCGTCTGACTTGTGACCCAACTCACAGGTTATCTTAAAGATCTTCACTGCACTGGCTATAAATATTCTGATCCTCCTGCCTTGGCCCGTCACCTTGGTGCGTCCATCTTTAGTAGAGGGTATCATGGCCATCTTTAGTAAGAGGGTATCATGGCCACTAATGTCTTCTTTCTTGGATCACTGCTTCTAATAAAAACCTCTGCTCATACTGGTTTTACACCTCTTTCAGAACCCATTTCCAATCAAAACAGATACAATCTTAGTGCATCTGAAGATAGGTATCCCAGTATTGAGATAGAAAAGATTTCTCTAAAAAGTGCAAAACCAGCATCCTTAATCTCTATTACACATGCAATCTTTAAGAAGAAAACAAACACCCACATGATCAGAAAGTGCACCCATAAAATGCCAACTTCAAGAACTCCAACTGAATTTGGAGCCCATAAAACCCTGTTTCAAAGCATTATAGGAAAAAAGCACTGCCATAAAACCTCATTCCAAGATTCTGAGGCAAACCTCTGTCCATAAAACATTGATTCTAAGAATTTTGGGAAGCGATGTTTTTAACCTGTGGTTACAGTGGTTTAGTCTAAAGTCCCAACAGAGCACAGCTCGGGAGAAAACAATGGAAATCCTGCAGTCTTTAGGAAGAAAAAAAACACCCACTTGCTGAGAAAGTGTGCCTATAAGCACTTATTTTGAGAATTCCAAAGAAAAACCATACTCATAAAACTCTGTTTCCAATAAATCCAAGGCAAAAACATTCCCATAAAAACCTTAATCCAAGAATTCCAAGCTAAGTTTGGGAGAGATTATATATATTTCTTGTGGGCTATCTTCAAAATCATAAAGATTCGCCTTTTAAAATTTGAAAATGTCATTATTTTTCCCATGGGCTAAATTTTGCCCCTAAAATTTTCATAGACAAGAGCTGGTGACAATTGTAACAGTGTAGCTCGCTCTATTAACAAGTGACACTACTGCAAAATACAAAACACTAGAACCACAAGCATTCTTGATTTTTTTTTTTGGAGAGAGAATCATAATCGAACCAAATGTGTATTTTTAAGGAAGAACATAATAGTTGTGATCCCTGCAAACAGATAATCAAAAAGTGGCAAAGGAAAAGAAAATTGGTTGTGAAGTAACACATTGATTTCACCGCTACATGGCAATTAGGTCCACGGGCCCTCAACAATAAGATCTTAAGAATGTCTTAGAGTCAGAAAGACTTATGCCATTAGGGAAAGATAATCAAAGTGTAGCAATGGAAAACAAAATTGGTTGGGAAAGTGAACAAACTGATTTCGCTGCTGCATAGCAATTAGTCCCAAGAACCCTCAATGATAAGAACTGAAGGATGTTGAATGAGAGGCTTATGCAAGACAATTCAACCAAAGCTAAATCAAAATTTTATTAACCTATCTACCAAAGAGTTAAGAACCATATTCAGGGGCTTAAAAGTTAAGAACCATAAGAACAAACAAAATGCACATTCTAGAATCTACGCACACATGTTAAAGCAATGAAACCCTCTACATTCTATGTACAGTTCCTAAATTCTATTGCTGACCATTACTTTGATAACGTTCAAGACCTCAAACTATTCATCTCCTTGAGCCCATACACATTTGTGGCTTCTTAGTAATGGAACGAGAAACTTCAACGGCAGCACGAAAATAACACAATACTATGGGCTAAGAACTAAACTTATGCATAACCAAGCCGATTTTACAGTTTTTTTTTTTTTTTTTTTTTTTTTTTTTTTTTTTTTTTTTTTTTTAGATTCAGGGAACCTTTAAAGCGAAACAAATTTGCAGTCAAAATCTTTAGAGGCACACGGATGAGGATTAAATGGCTCCGAAAAACACGATTTTAAGCAAAACAAAAAAACGCCGTAACGCTCAGGATTTTTCGCTGAATGAGTCGTTTGAGCCGGTTCTGCATCATAAAGCTTTCAAGCCGGTTAGATCCTGAACTAAGATAGGAAAAACAAACAAAATAGATCCAAAATTGATGAAAATGATGCAGAAGCTTTAGTACATCCAAGCTTTGTGAATAGAGGTCGAAACATAATCACCAAAACCAATCAAAGATAACTATGCTGTAAATATGCATTGAATAAAGGAAATTTACGGCATAGTGTGGGTTTGAAAAAAATTATGCCGCCTCCTGGAAGTAATCAACTTGTAACTTTAAAACAAGTCAAGTTAATAATTCCAACAAAGTAAATTTCTGGATGCCCATAGGCCCTAAGGGTTAAACATGCTCTGATACCATATGTAACAGCACAAGTAAAACTAAAATTAATGTCAAAAGGAAAACAATTCTTTCAATGAAATTATACCTGTACTTTCCGGCTGCGAAGTGACCACAAGATTTTGGGACGACTCTCCTCCCAACCGTAGGCTCAATTGTGCAGGATTCTGCTACAACTGGCCACCCCCGAGCCCTCAATCAACGACTACTGCCAGTATTCCTAAGTCTTAGAATTCTCCCAAGAGAATGAAGATAGAACCTCAGAATGATCGAACCCCTTCCATCCTCCTCATCATTCATTAAATAGAACAAAACATTGGAAGGGAAACCACATGCACACCCTCCATGTGTCTGCATGCTACTTTTCTTTATTTTCCTTTGATTTTTTTGATAATTTCCCCTTTTTTATTGAGCTTTAATATGGTTATTTTTATTTATTTATTATTATTCATTATTTTTATTATTACTTATTATTTTTTGTATTGTTTTTATTAGTTCTTATTATTTATTATTGATTATTAAGGGAGGGATGTTACACCTTCAGACATAAGTTTGCAGTATTATAGAGCAAAGGTTTACCCAACTTATTCACTAGCAATGGGAGGCTATTAAAACATGAACAATATGCTCACAGGCTAAATACCTATGTTACCAATCAAATTATAGCGTCATCAAGCAGTTCAGAAGAGACAGTGCCTCCCTCTGGACAAAGTTTATATGATAAATTGGAAAATTTGTTTTACATTGAGCATGAGATAACACATCTATTTGAAGTCCAACCAAAATATTATAGGTATACTGAAGCTAATGAGACATTGATTAAGTTGAAAAAGCATCAATTACCAATAGATCAATGGTGGCAGAGCATGCTTGAGGTCTTACCAAGGTAGTTTGATTCTCCTTTTTGTAAATTGTCTGCATTACAAGTAAGTTGCAATGTATGGGTCTCCTATCAGAAAATTAAATTGACAAAGGATGGAATTCGCGCTAAAAGCGTTCAAACAAACTCACGCACAGGTGGCAAATGACAACACATTAGGAACGAAAATAAGAGAAATAACCATCAACCGACTATTTGAGCCAAAAAGGTCAACAATAATAGGACACCTAAGGCGGCCAATACAACATAGTTATTCCTTCATTCATTTCTACGCGGTCTTCCATATCAGTTATTGCCCCTGCCAAAGTAGATGGATAAATTTATTACTTGATATTTTCCTACGAGATATTTTGTAAACTCTTTTATAAATACCTTCTCAAGATATGTATTGTTGTTGGCTGGTGAATATCATTCTGGACCTAAGCTGTATGTTTTGAGAACTCTTCTGAAATAAAAATTGTTGGAATGTTATGTTGGTGAACTTGCTGGTTATGGGATCAATGGCAGAAGGATATATTGCAGAATTCTCGTGTCAATACATGGATCAATAAGTCTTCTTTACTCTTGTGTTACTATATATGTGTTTCATTTACCATCTAAATATCATGTTCTAAGTTACAGGAAAAAAGAATAACTCAGAATTTACTTTGTTGTACTCTGTGTTCAATTCCTGTCAATTTTTTATGTTTTCCACAGAACTAGCATAGGCAGGAATTCTCGATTGCTCATGTCTCCCTGGTTCTTCCACTCTAAATATCATCAAGGAATTCTTAACTGCTCCTTGATAACGTTTACACAATTTCCCTCTGTTAACATAATGAAAGATTCTTGATTGCCTTTCATTCCTTGACTTCATTTCATCTTATTTCAGCTTGAAAGTTGTTCTGTGTTTAATTATCTTGCTCTGTTATTTTTCTATTGCCAAAGAAACCATACCTAGAGGTTCATTTCCATTAGACTCCATCAATCCAATGGTCTGAACTTCTCTCATGTTACAGCCTTGTTCTACTGAATGTCATCCTCCAAACACCAAAAAAAACTTTTGCTTCATAACTAGCCTAACATATAATCAAACAAATCTAAATCATAAAGAGAGAGCCCTCTCTGGTTGCAAATTGGCTAGGATCTGCTGCTAAAAGATTGGTTAGTGGTTACCGTGGCCGTATTCCCTTCTGGAGGTAGGGAACAACCTGAGTGATAACATCATTGGCAACTCCACTGGGGAGACCTGAATGACTGTTCGTTACTGCTGTCTATTTTCTAAAGCTACTGATGGAGACTCAAGTTAGCCAGGTAGCCTTTGAGACTCAATCTCCAATCTAGTTTTAGGCTCTAAACAGCTGTTTCAAAATTTGACCAGTCTCCTGCCTTTGCAATATTTTAAGGAAAATTCAAAGCTATCTGTGTTCTATATTTCAAGAGGAAAGGCTTCCTTCAAAATATTGTAGAAATTTGTAATCTTTAAAAACTTCCAGAAAATACCAAAAATAGATTTAGAAGCTGGCTCCAAAAAAGAAAACTCGTTACACTAGATCAAATCCAGATCCTAATCCTCCATCCATCTTTGAAAATCCTAACTTGATCTCTAAGACCCTTAGGAGACAAGAAAGTCTAGAATCTGCTGATTTAAACCTTGATATACTTGAGCAAAACCCTGCAAAATCTGAGCTTACCCCTGGGAAAGCAGCAGTCCTTTCTATCAACACTACAGTCTCTCCAAGTTCTTCATGCACACCTCAAAGTATTCTCTCCACTCCCCCATCCACCGCTCATATTTCCACTCCAGTCCTCTCTGTTCCAACCATCTTATTCCTTCATGTTGTCCCATTTATCCCTGTAAATATGGCAAACCGTTATGCTCCCTTGTAGTTTCCTGCCAATCCAGGGGCTATGCCTCAAGACTACCAAAGAAAAATCACCTATTTTGATGGTATTGGCTCCTATACAGCTCAACGACACACCAAGAAAATGCAAGATTATTTTGAGAACTATGAAATTGATGATGATGATGTGAGAATGAAGATCTTTGTCCAAAGTCTAACTGGAGATGTGAGGACTTGGTTTAGAGCACTTGCTGTAAGTTCCATAACTAATCCAGAAGCACTTTATCAATCCTTCTTAAACAGATGGGAAAAGAAGAAAGACCCTTTACACATTTTAACTACACATGACAACTTGAAAAGGGGCCCACAAGAAACCGTTCAAGACTACTGTGCCAGGTTCAATAATGTCTATAGTGCTATTCCTCAGAACCTTAGACCTCCCCCTGATTTAGCCTTGATCAAATTCCCTGATGGATTTGATTCTGATATGGCATATCAGCTGAGGGAAAGAGCTCCGTTAAGCTTAGCAGACATGCAAAATATAGCTGTTAGTGTAGAGGCAAACTTGATTGCCAAACGAAATCGGGCAAGAGCTGAAAGAAGAACAACTTTCAAAGAAGATCCTTCTGCATTTGAGAAAAAGCTAGATGCAATCATTAAAGGTATGGACAGACTTGGAGATAGAGTGGAAACTATTGAAAGGAAATCATCCTGGGAAGGGCAACCAAGTAACACAGCAAGAAACCCAAACTTTAGAAAAAATCAAAACCCAAATGCTGGAAGGACTTGCCCTGATTAGAACATCAGACCTCCATTTCAAGAGAATTATGCTGAAGCCTCAACCTCCAGTGAGCCAACAGAGGAAACCCAAATCAATCTAATGGGTTTAAACAGTGAGCAACAAATTTCCCTGACACAGGATGATCAAGAGGCTCATAATTTCATTCAATTTCAAACCAAGTCTGGAGAATCATTTGATTTCAAAGAAGGCTATGAAGCATCGGTCTATGAGGTTCATAAACAATACAAATTAAGAAGTAGAACAATAAATGTACATGAACCTAGAAAATTGAAAGATACCAAACAACCCAAGAGAGCTAAGGATACTTCTCCCCTCATAGAACTCCCTGCTGAAGCGGACCTCAACCCAAAAGATCCCATCATAGAGGACATTTCAGACTTACAACCATCAAATAATCAACCATCTTCTTCTTCCTTTCCAAAAGAAAGTCTAAATAGATCTGTTGTAGGAAATTCTAAAACAAATGCAGTTCCTCACAACATTGCTGATAAAGACAAGAACATGGAAAACACAACAGAAAAGGAAAAGTTTGTTGTCCACAATACAAGAATTCAAGTGGAAAAACCCTTTAACCTAGAAACAGAAATAGGCAAGATAAAAATAGCCATGCCACTATCAGAATTGGCTAAACATGAGGTTTACAGGGAACAGATTAATAGGTCACTTCAAATATCAGAGACTAGGGATGCAATCAATGTTCTAGATGACCAACCATAACTGTTTTTTGGTCCTGAAGTCAATGGTAAAATAGTAGATGGAGGAGTTCCTCCATTCTATGTGAGCTTGAACATTCATGACAAAGTGCTACATAATGCAATATTTGATTCAGGAGCTTCTCATAACCTGATGCCTAAATCTGTGATGGAAAATCTAGACCTAGACATCACAAGGCCATATAAAGACTTGTTCTCATTTGATTCCAGCTAGGTCAGGTGTCTAGGCCTAATTAAAGACCTTTGTGTATCTTTAGTACAATATCCAGCCAAGACAATTTTGATGGATGTGGTGGTAGCCGATATCCCACCTAAATATGGCATGCTCTTATCTAGATCTTGGGGTGTAAAACTCCAAGGATCTTTGCAGCTAGATATGTCATATGCCACCATTTCAGTGTTTGGCCACCCAAAGAGATTGTACCGGGAAACATTTATGAAATATGTGGCTAGCAGTCAAGAGAAACCCCAAAACTTCCCCATCTATTCTATACATTCCGATATGGATTCATTCATCTTATACAATGCTGATATGTGTCCCAAAATTGATACCAAACTTCTAGAAACAACACAGACAACAAGCATAAATGAACAATCCAGTGCCCAGAATCAAAAAATTGTTGATGTGATTGATGTAACAAGTGAACAAGACATACCATATGAGCTACAAAATCCAAATCTACCCACTGAGCAAGTTTCCAAAACCCCTGAAACTAGTGGTGATCAAGAAATCTTATGGTACTTAGAGTTTGATGGATCAGTGAACAAATTGGGAGCAGGGGCATGGATTTGGATACACAACATGCAAAATGACCATGCTCAAGGTCATGCATTTAGGCTAAATTTCAGATGCACAAACAATATGGCCGAATATGAAGCCCTTTTACTGGGACTTAAACTGATTAGAAGTCTAGGGGTGACCAAGATTTCAATTCTAGGGGACTCAGATTTGATAATACAACAGATGAAGGGAAAATTTGTTACAAACGATCCTAAGCTAAGAGCTTACAGGGGTGCAGCCAGTGAAATATTGAACACCTTCTTAGAATCTCAGCTCACCAAAATTCCAAGAAAACACAATTTACATGCACATAGTTTGGCAACCTTTGCCAGCACTTGCAAGCTACCATTCAAGCCCAATCATCACTTTACTGCTGAGATTAAACACAGACCTGCTGTCCCAGATAATGTGAAAAATTGGCAAGTGTTTGAGAATGATACCCAAATCAATAATTTCCTCACTTTAAAAGAAGAATTCTCAAGTACAAACATAGACACAAGCACTATTGATGATCAACAACAGATAGACAAAATTGAGCAAAATATAGCAGCTGAAACAACAAATTTGTTCTTGCATCCAACAACTTTTAATAACAAAAATCTGCAAGAGCTGAAACAAATGGATTTGGATGAAATGGCTGAGGGAGAATTCGAAGTAATTGAACTAAAGGATAATGTTCTGCCCACTAGCCTAACTCCTTTGGAGGATATATTTGATTCAAATGATATTTCAATAAAGCTAAAATGCAACCATTAAATGTAGAAATTGAGGAATGCAACATTGGAACCACCAAATATCCCAAAATGGTAAAACTGTCCAACATTGCCTCTTGACCAAAAGCTGAAATACATTAAGTTGTTTACAGAGTTCCAAGATGTCTTTGCATGGAGCTATGAGGACCTCAAATCCTATGTCACTTCTATTATCCAACATACAATACCCTTGAAAGAAAATCAAAAACCTTTTAAACAAAATCTGAGAAGGATTAATCGAGTCCTCCTTCCCCTTATTGAAAAGGAGGTTAAAAGAATGTATCAGGCTTGAATAATTGCACCTATTAGGTTTTCAGAATGGATTTCAAATCTAGTGCCCACTAGGAAGAAAACCGGAGAGATAAGGATCTGTGTCGACCTGAGAAATTTGAATAAAGTCTCTCTCAAAGACCACTACCCCTTACCCAAGATGGTTCACATTTTACAAAGGGTAGTGGGTGCTTCAAGGATCTCATTGTTACTTGGATTCTTAGGATTTAATCAGATCTTAGTTCACCCAGATGACCAAGATAAAACTGCCTTTACAACACCCTGGGGAACCTTTAAATATGTAAATATGCCTTTTGGACTCAAAAATGCAAGGGCCACATTTCAGAGAGCAATGGACATAGCCTTTGCTAAAGAGATCTGTGACTTCTTAGTCATATACCTTGATGATCTCACTACTTTTTCAAAATCAGACCAGGAACATCTAGAACATTTGAGGCAAGTGTTCCTAATTTGCAGAAAAATACGACATATCATTGAACCCAAAGAAATCATTGTTTGGCCTGGAAGAAGGCAAACTCCTAGGTCACATAATTTCTAAAGATGGCATAAGAATTGATCCGGACAGAATACAAGCTATTCTCCAAGTCTTTCACCCAAGAAACATCAAGGAATTACAAGCTTTTCTAGAGAAGATCAATTTCTTGAGAAGATTCATTCCTAATTTAGCCGAGCTAATTAGACTGTTGAATAATATGCTAAAGAAAGATTCTAAAGTCAAATGGACCACAGAAGCTAAGCAAGCCTTTGAGGAAATCAAAATAGCTTTGACTAAAACGCCTGTCCTCACAAGCCCCAAGTTTGATAGAGATTTCATGATCTTTTCCTTTGCATCTGAGCATATTATTGCTACTATCCTATTACAAAAGGATGACCAAGGATGTGAGAAGCCCATTGCTTTCTTCAGCAAAGCACTTAGAGATGCCCCACTTAAATATCAAATCATGGAGAAACAAGCCTATGCCCTTGTAAAGGCCATCAAGGATTTCAGATTTTATATCTTGTACTCTCATGTGATTGCCTATGTTCCAAATGCGGTGGTCAAAGATATTCTAACTCAAGAAGGAATTGAAGGTAAAAGGGGCAAATGGATAGCCAACATTTTAGAGTATGACATTGAAATTAAGCCAGCAAAACTCATAAAAGGACAAGGGTTAGCTAAATTAATGACTAAAACCAACTTCCAAGCCCTTGACATCAATGAACTGGATAACGAACAGGAGATGGCGACTCCACAGATCAATCAAGCCCTTTTACAATCACCTTGGTCTACTGACATATGTTTTGTATTGTTAAACTTGCAAGCTCCTCTAGGGTTATCCAGGACTAAAAAGCGCTTCTTGAAAATGAAAGCTTCAAAGTTTTGTATTATAGACAATGTTTTATTTTGGAAGAATCATGAAGGTATTTTGCTGAATTGCCTAATTCAGGATGAAACTAACAAAATACTCAAGGAATTTCATGCAGGGGACTGTGGAGGACACTTATATTGGAAATCAACAGTTGATAAAATTCTAAGAGCTGGTTTTTATTGGCCCTCCTTGTTTGCTGATGTGAAAAAATTTATAGTTTCTTGCCATAAATGCCAGATCTTTGAAGGCAAGAGAAAGTTATTGTCCTTACCTCTCAAACCCATTTCAACTGAAAGGCCTTTTCAACAATGGGGTTTAGATTTCGTTGGAGAAATTCATCCTTCCTCTTCTGGACAACACAAGTGGATTTTGACTGCCACATACTACTTTACCAAATGGATAGAAGCTATCCCTTGTAGGCAAGCCAATGGCTCAATCATCATGCAATTCTTAGAAACCAATATTTTGTCTAGATTTGGTTGTCCAGAGAAGATTATTACAGACAATGATGTTGCCTTTAAGTCCAAAAGAATGATCAATTTTTGTCACAAGTACCATATTACCTTAGGCCACTCCACATCTTATTACCCTCAAGGTAATGGTCTAGAAGAATCATCTAATAAAAGCCTGATCAACATCATCAAAAAGGTCTTGGAGGAGAATAAAAAGAATTGGCATAAAAAACTGGTAAATGCACTATGGGCAGACAGATTGACCACCAAAAGATCTATTGGAACCAGCCCATATGAATTGGTTTATGGCATGGAGGTTGTCTTCCCCTCATCCCTGGGAATCCCTGTAATCAAATTGTTGCAAGAGTTACAAGGAGAACCCAATCACATTCAAAGGAGAATCAATCAAACTATTCACTTGCAACAAACTAGAGAGGAAGTATATCAGAGAACTCAGGTTCTGCAAGATAGACTCAAGAATATTTTTGACAAGAGAACAAAAGATGAGGATTTCTTCATAGGAGACAAAGTGCTGAAATGGGATTTTAGAAGGGAAGACAAAGGAAAACATGGAAAATTTGATTTCCTATGGAAAGGCCCTTTTGTCATTCAGACTATACAAGGAAATAACACCTATTTTTTGAGGAGTTTGGGTGGTACAGAAGCTGAGGAAGGCCCAGTTAATGGGCGAATGCTCAAGCATTATTTTGATCCTCCTTGTTAACAGAACAAGACTGTATTTTGTACATAAAAAAATGTTTATTTTAACAATTTATTTCAGCAGTAGGATAGGAAATAGGTTGCAGCAAATTTTGAAGAAATAGCCAACAGTTATACCACCCTTGGTATATATTTTAAGTTTACCAGAAACAAGCAAGAAAGGACTTGGAAAATATAGAGATGATGGCAAACATTCTGACCAACCCGCAAAGACAGAGCTGCACTTCTGTTCAGATAAGCTTATGAGAAATGCATCTATGCCACAATAATCCAGTTGGTTAGCTTGCAGCAAAGGGAAGCTTTAAAATACATCAAGAATTGAAAATAAGGCCATCTGACCTGCTGTTCTTGGCTTTTCACCTGGAAAAGCCATCCCCAAGTGGAGCCACTGTTAGGTTCCTATACCAATAGGTGTCATTTTTCATGATTGATTGTGGAAATGCCAAATATGATCATCCTTTCCACGCTGCAAAGGTTCCATATTATTAAAAAATCAAAAATTCAAGAAGAAGAGAAATAAAAGGAACCCCAAAGAAAGACTAGGAAAGTGGCTTGTCAAAATGCTACTACTGTACTACATGTTGCAAAGCAAGTTCAGAATGTGCAATCACTGACTTTCTCACAATTGATGAATAGCCAGACAGTTCAACCCTGGCTAGATCATTTTTAAATTTCTTGTTTTAGAATAGAGAAGAAGGTCTGTTCAACAGTTCAAGCTTGGCAGATCACTAGATAGGTAGAGAAGCAAAGGGCCCAACTGCTCAATCTGAGCCCTTGGAAGAGATAAGGATAGATAAAGAAGCCCAAACAATTGGACGCTGGACCAAGGAGACGTAGCCCAAGAGAGGTGAAATCCTTCATCATGTTCTTGTTGTGATGTGTTTTTGGTGATGTTATGTACATTTTTAAGTTGTTTTTTAGTCTCTTATTTATGTTAAAATTGCTCATAAAATTAACATAAAAACTCATTTTACACTTGCAAAACTTATGAATCCTTAAGCACATGAAAACCATTTTATTTCTAATTTGAGGAGGATCTTAGCACATCAAACTAATATTCTTAATCAGACCACTTTCGCTGGTTATTTATGTACCTTCCGCGTTTGTTTGAGTTGCTACCCTGAGCAACTATATGTTGTTTCTTCTTCCTTTGTTTCTATTGTTGTCCAACAACTTCTTTTCCTTTGTTGTTGTTGAAATTTTCAATTGTCCTTACATGGGTTGTTGATATTTTATCATTTTCCTTCTTGGAGCTTAATTCTTCTTTGAAACCCAAACCAACCCTGATGAGAGGCAATATTTTCTTGGCAAATATCTACTCCAAGGCCTTCATTCTTCCTTCAAGCTTTTGATATCAAGAAAACTCTTTATTTGACCTTTCTAAGCCTTGTCTCAATGAGACTATTTCAACTTGTAGTCTCTCACAATGAGCTTCTCTTAACATTCCATTCAGCCTTCTAGCCTCTTCTTTTTGAACATCTAGATTGAATATTGCTTTGCTCAACCTATCATTATCAAGCTCATATTCCCACAACTTCTCCTTCTGCTTGAGATTAGCCTATGATATATCCTTGATCTCATTTAGAGTAGAGATCAACTTCTTTCTAAAGTAGATCCTTTCATCTAGATAATTTTCTTCGCTGTCGAAGGTGTCAGCCAAACTACCATAAAGATCTAAATTCTTCTCCATTTCCATGGAATGTTCTATAGGCTTGAGAAGTATCCCATCTTCATCACTACCAAGGATGATCCTATTCTCTTCAATGGATATACTTTCTTCATCTTTAGAAGATCCCTTATTTGCTATTGTTACAAATGTAGGCCTATGTTCATTACTACTACTAGATTTATGGCTATATTTATCTTCAAGTGATTCACATGAACATCTAGATAATGATTGACCTATTTATTTACATTTATTACAGAGCAATAGCATACCTCCTTAGCAACACAACCTTTCTTCTGTGTCTCCACCATCCTCTTAAGAGTGATGAGCAACAACTTGCTAACTGGAAGAAAGATCTTCAATCCTTTGAGAATCTTTCCTTTGGGATGCCTTCTTCTTATTTTAATTATCAGAAGCCTTCACAGATTAAGGTTCATCGCTTGAGCAACAAGATTCTTCAACCTTCTCTTAAGATGGGTAGTTATCTCCTACATATAGACTTTTCAATCTGTCCATCATTTCCTTTGCTGACTCATAATGCCTCACTTTATCAACATTTGGCTTAGACAACCCTTTCATGGTGATTTCCTTGGATTCTTTATTGAACTCATTCCTCTCTCCATATATCACAACAGCCAGATGTCTTCATTTACTATCATCAAATAGGCTTCCATTCTAATCTTCCCGAGCTCGTAGTCTGATCCATTTAAAAATGGAACTCCTTCTGTTGCTAGCCAAATTTTACTAGCCATTGTTTCTCTTTGATCTACCTTCGAATGGTTAAGTTGTTTCTGAATGAACGAGGCTCTGATACCAATTGTTGGAAACATTGTGAATTCTGAGACGGGGGTTGTGGGGGGGGGTAAATCAATATTATGGCTAATTTAATTTTTTTATGCCAATTTAACTGTACTCATATAAACTTAGCATTCACTGTGAGAGAAATCATTAAAAAATCACAACAACAATTATATGAATCAACACAAGCACATACACCATCAGAAACATACACATGAACACTGAGGTTTAACATGGAAACCCTTCCTAAAAAACCACCAAAGATTTTTTGTTATTATGATGTAAGTAAGAGTATTTACTCTATTACATCAATTTTTTTGTGAGCCACCACTCACAGGATTAACCAACTCATTTTGATTGTTTGCTAGCACCCACTAGGAGGAGAACCAACTCCCTCCTTTTGTAGACACCTGACCAACTTACCAGAAGCACTAGGTGAAGCACCAACTTAACGGATTTGTTTCAAGCACCAACTTGCAGCTTCTTTGATTTATGTAAGCACCAACTTCTTGTATGTAGGCTCCAACCCACACTCAATAAGGAAACTAATGTTCATTGTACATGGAAGACACTATGCCTGATATCAGTTCTTTGTTCTCCTTTGTCTTTGCCCCATTGTTCTGCTCAACAAACTTCACTTATACACAGCCTGCGCAACACTTTGTCAACTCTATAGCAATATACACTCTCACACTAAGCTCCCTACTCTTGTCCTCTTTCTACAACACAGGCACACTTGGCCTCTCTTCAATAGTGCTCACACAGAGCTCTCCACCTCACACTCTCACATCAATGATGCTTCCCCCAATTGCTCCATTTCAATCCATGGTTTTGTTCCATTGTTACACAATGATCAACGTTGTCTTTGTAGTCAATCACACTCTGTTTAAGAGCCTACTCATCATGGATCTCCATGTTGTTGTTACATCAAATAGACTGGCCACTGCAACTGCATTAAACATAAGAATGGGTACTTGTGTGTTTCTCCCATACTGAGAATTAACTCTCAATCAGACTATGTATGGGCAGCATTATCTCTCTACTTAGTACTATTTCTCGACCACTGCAGTTGAATTAAATATGAGAATGGGCACCTGAATGTTTTTCATACTAAGAATTAAATCTTAGTCAACATGTAGACTCAAGGAGTTCTTCCATTAAATTTTTCTTGCATATGTAACATGTCTTTACATTGCAATTATGATTCTCATTTAATGCTTCCTCCTATGAGGGACACTTACGTATGGTGATTTTTTCTTGGAACCATGGCCATTAATAAATCCTACTAATCGCAATCCTTGTTTCCTTGAACCGAAGCTCTTAGTAATTGCATTGTCTCAAATTCTCAAGTCACAGCTACCAACTTATTCAATGCCCGTTAACCATCTTGTAGAGGTCCTCCAAATATGGTATAAGTGCCAAGCTTGGCTCAAGGTTCCAAAACATTGTCAAATATAACTCTATGGGCCTTATTGATTTAACCCCTCTCATGATGGCACTTAGCCTCTTGCATACTCCTCCTAACGCGTTTTTTTTGTCCATGGTTTCAATAACATGCGAAATCGTTGCAAAACCAAGACCTGGGCGCCTTTTTGAGCTATAGCCTCGAGGGTTTATTTCCTTCGTTAACTTATTTGTACCCTTAGTATCATTTTTTGTTTGTAACCCTATTCCAATGATTAGCCCGTAGCTCTCTAACCTAATAATACCATTCGTGCCTCCTTTGTAAGCTTTTGGGCTCCTCTTAGAGGGCTTAGTTGTCCCGTGGGGTCCACCCTGTGCTTTCACTGGCCAATGAAAGGCCCCGCTGGGATGAGTTGTCTAACCAACGTGTCTCGACGCATTCCCTTTGTGCTTCCTTATTAAATTTCCCAGCTCCATACCTTTGGGATGATGTGTCTCGGTGGGACCACTGTTGCACTTGTGCACTAATTAAAATGCTATCAGGTTGAGTCAACTGCCACGTTTGTCCGATGCCTCTTGCCTAACGCATCCTCTATGTTTACCTTTATAATCCTTCTAGGGTAGCACTTTCAGGATGATGTCATGCATATGTCATCAACGTGTTGGGTCCCTATAATACTAGTGATTACCCCATTACTATTGTAGTCGTACCCCTTATTAATATTGTTGTGCTCCTATTGTCCCCATATTGTTATTACTGTGCCCCATAGAATCCCTCTATTGTTATTTTTGTGGCTTTATATTATTGTTATTAGGTCGGCTGGGTTATATTGTGACTCCTTAGACCCCTATATATAGAAAGGAGCTTTTGTCATTTGAATCATCGAAGAATTGTTCATTTATGTAATGTAAAGGAGGTTGTCCCCTTGAAGAGGCTGAATTCTAAGGCATTGATCTATCTTTTCTATCTTTTCTTGAGCTGGTTTCATAACATTTGGTATCAGAGCTTTGGATTCTAGGGTTTCGCTGCTCCAAATAGGTCATCATGGCATTTTCGCTATAACTTTTTTTTTTGCGACGTTTCAGAAGCTAAAAAAAAAAACCCCCATTTGAGAAGACATCGTGCTGAATCTCAGCTCCAAATTTCAGAGCTTTTCACGCTATATTTTCGGAGATATGATTTGAGGAAGTGGGTCCTTTTGCAAAATCTTGAATTACATTCAAAACATGTGACCTGGGGAAAATCGTCATAACTTTCTCTCTGAGCATCTGATTGAAATTTCGTAAGAAGGTACAGAAAGAGGACGGACTGTAGTTTCTTGTATATATTTTTCAGAGCCAAAGGTCAAAACAAGGACACGTGGCACGTCGTACAAGTTCGCTCTACTGAATTAGTCTATAATCAGGTCACTGTGGGGGATTTGGTATAACTCTTCATTGGAGAATCCAATTGGGGTCAGACTGGTGGCATTGGAAAGAGGACACAAAGGGCTACCGCAGGTCGCAATTTCAGAATTGGATGATCTGAAATTACAGAGATACATCAGAGGCAATATCAAGCTCCTACAAAGTGAAAAAAGGTGTGTATATTTTTTTAAAATGTTTGCTTAAGCTTGGTTTGAAAAATTATTCTGAAGGAATTCAAAGGGCATAGTAAAGCATTATTATTGGTAATTGATGCCCCGAGGAAAGAAAATGGAAACACCTAAGAGGTGACCTGAAATATCTAGCATGACTCTTGAAGAAGAGGAAGAAATGCAACATGATATATCAAAATTAAGAGCCCAAGTGCAACAAGTGTCACTTGCACAAAAAGGAACAGAATCTAAGATGGATGGTTTAAAGAAAGGCATAGAAGCTAAGATGGAATGTTTAAAGAAAGGTGTAGTAGCTAAGATGAATGACGTGGAAGCTAAGATGGATGATTTGAAGATAGATTTGAAGACAGACATGGAAGAATTGAAGATAAATATGAATAAGTTGCTACAAGAAAGGGTCACTATTAGTGAAAGGGTAGTAAAGGAAACTCATGATGAGAACAAAATAAATGTTAATCATTATTCCATAGACTCTAATGTTGGATTGAAGACCCACCATATTCCAAAAATCGATATGAGGAAGTTTGATGGCAAGGATCCCGCAACATGGATATCACAGATGGAGCAATTTTTCGATCTCAATAATGTGCAAAACACACAAAAGGTACGTATGGAAACTTTATATTTGGAACCAAATCAGTTTGTATGGTATCAATGGCTTTGCTCTCGTAAACAATTATCACTTGGGCAATTTTTACGGAAGAATTGATGGCACATTATGAGGATACAAAAAGAAACACTTTTTTTAGCCAATTGATAAGTCTCAAACAAAAGGGTTCAATAATGGAGCACATTGAGGAGTTCCAAAAATTGAACATAAGGTAAAAGATATTCCAGAGGAGCATAGGATTGATGTGTTCATAGGGTCTTTAAAGGATAATATCCAACATGATGTTCGCCTTTGGAACCTGATTCATTAGAAAAGTCTT